>CAUYQU010069902.1:0-62884 GCA_963574635.1 Cheracebus regulus
CCAGTATCTGTTGTCTCCAGATTTTTTAATGATTGACATTCTAACTGGTGTGAGACGATATCTCAATGTGGTTTTGATTTGCATTTCTCTAATGACCAGTGATGATATATGTTCGTTGGCTGCATAAATGTCTTCTTTTGAAAAGTGTCTGTTCATATCCTTCACCCACTTTTTGATGGGATTGTTTTTTTCTTGTAAAAATATAGAATGCTTCATGAATTTGCGTGTCATCCTTGTACAGGGGCCATGCTAATCTTCTCTGTATTGTTCCAATTTTAGTATATGTGTTGCCGAAGTGAGTACAATTACTTCTATTTTCAAGCTGCCATTGGGAGGTGTGAACTTAAGCACAGACATCAGGGTTTACCCCCACCCTTTCCTGGAGTTGTGATTGAGCTTTAAGGGGTGATGGATTGAGGGTGATGGGGTGCGAGGTGTGAAGTGGATGAGGTAGGAGATCCTTGGTGTCGACTGCCACCCCCAGCATTTTGGGGCTCTTGCCCCATTCAGTATCCAGCCAGTGGCCTGTGCAGAGAGCTGTTGCAGATTTTCTCATTCTGGTTTGAAGGCCTCTAAGATCTGGCTTCTCAGTTACTTCTGGGACCCTTCTGGGTGCCTCACATGATTCTCCCCATTCCTGAGTGGGTGTCGCACAGGGCAAATATACGCTGTCTCAGGGCCATTCTACTTGGTTGTCTCTGCTCTTCTGCTGCCATGTCCTGCAGCACATAAGAAACTCTGGAATGTTTGCCACCTCCCTGTAGTGAGGCCATTATCTTCTCTGCTCTCAGATCTTCCAGTGTGTCTGGGCTTTCTACCATATCCTTCCCTGGTGCTGGCTGGAAAAGGCCCTTTCTTAGGGACCCAGTTGCAGTTAACTCAATTCCCTTTCCTGGTCCATGGAATCTCTTTTAGTCTGACAGTGAGCAAAAATGGGTCCAACTGAGCACACATTCTTCCAACATGATGGCTTGTGGTATATATGATGTGCATTTTGAAAGCCAGTCTTATAACTGGCTTTTGAGTCTTATAACTCGAAAGCATTAGCTTTCAAACCTCTCAAAGCTATTATGGCAGCAGAATCAATAGCCTATTTAAAAATTCCAAAGCCAGGAATTGACATCTTTGTTCTCTGTGTAGTGTTTCTCTGAGGCAGTGCAGATAGAATATTCTGACTGCCGCTAGAATGGCAGAAAGGTCACAGAGAAACAGGAAATATCAAGAACAAAGATTACATCACTATTCAAATAGTTCACTATTATAAATGTTTATTCTTTGAAAAAAATACTGACAGGATCAATATTAACCCTTCTACACCTTGTCTTTTCTGCTTTTCTGTTTAATTTTATATTTTGTAGACATTCCCATATCATTGCATATGGACCAAACTTTCAAACATTTGCTTTCAATTATTTTATATGGCTGCATCATAGTTTATTCAAACAATGTTTTCTTGTTTCTTTCTTTCCTTTTTTTATTTTTATTTTTGAGACAGTGTCCTGCTTTATCACCCAGGTCAGAGTGCAATGTTGAGTTCATGACTCACTGCACCCTAGGAGTCCTGGGCTCAAGTGATCTTCCCACCCTGTCTCCCTAGTAGCTGAGACTACAGACACACGCCACTGCACCCAGCTAATTTTTAAATATTTGTTGAGATGGGGTTTTATTATGTTGCCCAGGCTGATCTCAAACATCTGGCCTCAAGTGATCCTCCAGCCTCAGCTTCCCAAAGCACTGGGATTACAGGCGTGAGCCACTGCACACAGCCTGGTTTGTTGTTACAAAAAATGCTTCAGCTGGGTGAGGTGGTTCACACCTGTAATCCCAGCACTTTCGGAGGCTGAGGTGGGTGGATCACCTGAGGTCAGGAGTTCGAGACCAGTATGGCCAACATGACGAAACCCCTGCCTCTACTAAAGATACAAAAATTAGCCAGGTGTGGTGGTGGATGCTTCTAATCCCAGCTACGCAGGAGGCTGAGGTAGGAGAATCACTTGAGCCTGGGAAGCAGAGGTTGCAGTGAGCTGAGAAAAAAAAATGCTCCAATGGGGGATGACCTGCTGCAACATTACACCTTCAGGGCTTCTGTGGAAGGGGTTAAGCCCTTTGAGTAAATAGTTTTCTACAAATAGTACATTTTTTCCTAGAATTTCTGAGTGTGGTTATTTCTCTGAGTTCCATAGAGAAAGGTCTGTCCTCTTAGGATAAATTTGGCTAGTGGTGAGCTAGGACCCTCCAGGAGCTCACCTGAAAATCATCCCAGGCTCTGAGCCCATGGAAAAGGCTTGTATAGATGGCAGTGCCTCAAGGCTTTCTGTTGGACATGAAGTTTCCTTGAACTATCAATGAAACGTGGTGATCACCTGCTGGTGTTCTTCTCTAAGCCCCAGTTTAGTCAAGAGTCAAGAGGACAACCCTGTAATTGTTCGACTCAGGATCTTTGAATTAGTCCATGGGAGTTCTCTGGGGAAAAAATAATTGGCCTGATTGAAACTTAGTACACAGCAGATGCTCTTAATACCAAACATAGGTAGCTAAAACCAGTATTTACAAATTTCAATTTATAAAGTCAGAAATATATAATGGAAACAGTTATATGGCTATTTTTAATATTAAAATGTGCTATTTAAATAGCTTTAAAAATTAAAATTCCTTCAGTAAATACCACCTCTGGGCTACAGCACTAAAATTTTTGTGCTAGTGGCTCTGACTCTGTAGCAAGTAGGGAGAATATGAGCTTATGTTGGAAAATTTTAAAAAATTTATTCATGCATGCATATAATCAATGTTTATTGGATATAAATGTCTACTGGATATGTGCTGTGTGAGAGACCCTGTGTTAGGCTTCCAATATCATTGATCTCATCCATACTCCCATCAGCATCCTCACACAATACTAATATTCATTTTCTTTCTAGCATTTCATTTCCTATACCCCTCTATTCCAGGATGCTCTTAACATTAGTATGACACTCTGGGGTCAGGAGGGGACAAAGCACACAGCATGTTTCCCAATCTGCCCCCCACACCTATGTCTTGTTCACATCAAGCCCCTTGGTTCACAACTGAGAACCACCTACCTGGAAACGAAGGTGACACATTCTGCCGCCAAGAATAGGAAGGGAGATGTTGATATCAGGGAGAGGGAGGACTTTCACTAAAACAAGAGAGACTGATATGTATAAAATTCTTAGCATGGTGCCTGACCAATGATATGCACTCAACAAATGCTTCTGCTATGACTGCTGTCCTCGTCTCTAGGTTGGCTGCCTTCTGCAGTGTCCCTATGGCTCTTCCACACGTGTTCTTGTAGAGAGAGCAATTTCTTCCTCTACTTGTAAGGACACAGTCCTATTGAATTAGGATTCCATCTTAAAACCAATCTCATTTAACTTCAGTTACCTCCTTAAAGGCCCTGTCTCCAAATACAGTCACATTGGGATGTTAAAGAAGAAATTATTCAATGATATTTGTTAAAGCTTCATAAGGAAGACTTTATTCAGGGCCATTGAGATGGCTATAGAGACCACTGCAATGGATCTTGCAATGAAGGAGAGAGATTGGGATCAACTTTGAATACAGTATGGGCAAGTGGAACTTTATAGTCAAGGAGCAGGGTGGGTGTTGGTGGATGGTAAATTACTAAGAGGAAACATCAGAGGTAAGTGGGATTGTGGCTAAACCCACTTAACAAGATTCTAGCTGAAGACAGGCCAGGATCATCACACATCACCTGGGGGATGAGGAACCTGATCAGATGTCATGAACGATCTGATGTTGAGGATGGGGGGTTCTTGCTAAACTGACTGATGTGGTTAGGCTTTCTGTCCCCACCCAGATATCATCTTGAATTTTAATCCTCATAATCTCCATAGTCCCCACAGGTTAAAGGAGAGACCAGGTGGAGGTAATTGAATCATGGGGGCAGGTTTCCCTCATTCTGTTCTCATGATAGTGAGTTCTCGCGAGATCTGATGGTTTGATAAGGGCTCTTCCCACTTTGCTTGGCACTTCTTCCTGCTGCCTTGTGAGGGAGGTGTCTTGCTTCCCCTTTGCCTTCTGCCATGATTGTAAGTTTCCTGAGGCCCCCCCAGCCATGTGGAACTGTGAGTCAATTAAACCTCTTTTCTTTCAGGGAGTTCTTAATAGTGGTGTGAGGATGGACTAACACACTGATTTAGCAGGATTCTTTGCTAAAACTCGGCTTTACAGGGGAATGCACAGATGAAATTAGTAGATAAGTTTAAAAGCTTGGCTAAGTTTTGGTCAACAGAAAATCTTTTTCAGGGGGTTAGGCCTTCACATATCAATTTTGAGGAGCACAGTTTAGCTTATAATGCTACATAAGGCTTTTGTGCAAATGCTTTATTTTCCCAAGCATATTGGTTTGCAGTTGTTGCATAATAACTACTTCACAACACAGTGGCTTGAGGCAACAATGATTTATTAGCCTTCATGAGCCTGTGAGTCAGCTGGGGCTCAGCTGATGTAGGCTGGCCTGCTACTCACTCTGCTTCAGGCTTAGGCAGCTGGGACAGCTCTACTCCAGATGTCTCTCATCCTTGTCTTGGATCCAGTGAGTTGGTCCAGGCATGTTCTTCTCATGGTGAAGGCAGAGTCACCACTGCGCAGGGAAAGCCCTTGCCTGTGACTTACCTACCAACATCCCATTGGCCAAAGCAAACCACATGGCCAAGCCCCAAGTCAAGGGGTGGAAAAATGCTTTTATTTATTTAGAGATAGGGTCTGGCTCTGTTGCTCAGATTGGAATGCAGTGGTGCTATCATAGCTTACTGCAGCCTCAAACTCCTGGGCTCAAGTTGTCCTCCCACTTCAGCCTGCCGAATAACTGACTCGAGGCAAGCACCACCATGGCTGGCTTAATTAAGAATTTTTTTTTTTTTTTTGTAGGGAGGTTTTACTGTGTTGCCCAGGCTAGCCTCAGATTCCTAGCCTTAAGCAATCTTCCTGATTCGGCCTCCCATAATATTGGGATTACAGGTGTGAGCCACTATGCCTGGCCTACTGGACTGAAAAGTCACATGGCCAAAAGTTTGTGCGCAGGAAAGGATGAAGAATTGAGTTGATAATGAAATCTACCAGTCTGTCTTCTTGGCCACAATGATTTGCATTTTTCCCACATGCAAAATATGCTCACCTCATCCAAACTTTCCACAGACAAGACACAGATTGTGAAATTTGCTAAGCTAGTAAAATGTGCATATTTTCTAATGTCCTCTTCAGACACATCCACAGAAGTGATGAGGAGAAAAAAGAACATCGCAGAGGGCAAAGCCAAGAGGTATGGAGAGTGATGTATAAGGAGCTACTCCAGGGAGCAGAACAAGGACTAAGGTAGCATTGCTTACCCCCAAAATGGGGAAGACCTCACAACATTTGACAAGGATATTTCAATTTTTTTGGACTAATGATGCAATTCTTCACTATTTCAAAAGGAAAGGCTTATTGCAATTATACTGTTTCTCCATTGAGTCTCAGGAATATGGCGGTAGATAATTTATAACTCTCCAAATTAGGAGTCACATCCAAACCTAATACAGATCACAAGATCCTAGACTTCGAGTCTGAAGCTATGGTGGAATGAGACTTAGAAGTTCTTGGGATAGTGAAAAGGAGTTTGTTGGTGAAAAGTACCATTCAATGTTGCAGGGACCTGGTTTGAGTATGCTTTTTTCTACTATGTAAACACACAGGGATCCTTCCCCTAGGAACCCATTCTTCCATTATCCATACTGGGAAAATTGTAAGCAATGGTAATACTAGCCCCAATCTATACTCACCTGATACCGAACAGGTAATTTGCTTTTATTCATTTATTTATTTGACAGGGTCTCACTTTATTGCCCAGGCTAGAGTGCACTGGCATGATCATAGCTCACTGCAGCTTTGATCTCCTGGGCTCAAGTGATCCTCCCACCTTAGCATCCCAAGTAGCTGGGACAACAGGCATGCACCACCATGTACACTGGCTAATTTTTTCGATTTGTAGTAGAGATGGTGTCTTACTATATTGCTCAGGCTGGTATGGAACTCCTGAGCTCAAGTGATACTGCTACCTCAGCATCTCAAAGTGCTGGGATTACAGGTGTAAGCTATGGAACCTGGCATTAAGTTTAAAAAAATTATTTTTTGTTTTATAAAAATCTTAGTCTTAACTAGGGAGAGAGGCAACCTTGGCTTTTAACCATTTCTTAGGATAGGGCCTCATACCAGTCTGTTACTGAGCCCAGGGGAAGCTTGGCATCTTGATTTTCCTTCTATACCAGGACCGTGAGAAGATGAGTAAAGAGAGAAGAATCTAGTGGGAAGTGGGTGGGGTGGTATGATCACATTCCGCAGCACAAGTTGGCCATTGTCTTGGTAATAATGACTAATATTTTTGAGCACACAGGTATTGAAGTGGTTCTAAGCACTTTACATGTTTTAGCCTAGTGACTCTATGAGGCAGGTACTACTCTCACCCCAATTTTTCAGATAGAAAACTGAAACACAGAGTTTAAGCAGCTTTTCCAAGGTCCTGGAGCTAATAGGTTGGGATATAAACCTGGGCAGAATGATTCCTGATCTGTAGGCTTAACCACTGTATTAGTCCATTTCACACTGCTGATAAAGACTTATCTGAGACTGAGTAATTTATAAAGAAAACAGGTTTAATGGACTCACAGTTCCATGTGGCTGGGGAGGCCTCACAATCATGTCAGAAGGCATGTGTTACATGGGGTCGGCAAGAGAGAAGTGAGAGCCAAGTGAAAGGGGTTTCTCCTTACAAAACCATTAGATCTCGTGAGACTTATTCACTACCATGAGAACAATACGGGGAAAACTGCCCCATAATTCAATTTTTTCCCACTGAGTTTCTCTCCCATGTGGGAATTATGGGAGCTACAATTCAAGATGAGATCTGGATTTGGGTGGAGACAGAGCCAAACCATACCCACCACTATGCTATTTTGTCCTGATGATTCAGGAAAATGGCCTGTACCTCAAATAGATTTACTACAAGAAACAGAGGCCAATTTTAGAAAAAATATCAGCTGCAATTGTTCGAAAATATGTAAGGCAACTTTTCCTCAGAGAAACAAGAGTAGGCTATTATGAAAAAATATGTGAAAAATCCAAGACAAGAAAAGACTGTAATAAATCTAAATATAATAGCATAATGATACCAGGTTTCAGGCAGCAAATAGCAAACTTGCAACCATGGAAAAGGTAATTCATATAGTAAAGGACAAATTTAAGGACTGTTTCAAAAGCATAAGAATTAAATACTTAAACTGATGAGCTAATAGTTGGATGACAGGTCTCAGAGATCCCAATTATTTGGGAATAACAGTTTCTGAGGGAAAAAACAACAAAGACAACATGCTCAAAGGAACAAAGAAACAAAACTTCATTTGAAGAAAGTTTTCTGCTTGAAAGTGAATATGACCATTGGTTAAATATAAAACTTATGAAAAGAGACTGTGTTGGTTGTCTATTGCAGCATAACGTAATTCCCTAAAGTTTAGCAGCTTTAAAACAACAAACATCTATTTATTTCAGTTTCTGAGGGTCAGGAATCTGGGAGGGACTTATTGGGATGAGATAAATCAGGCTGTCAGTTGGGGCTGCAGTTATCTGTGGGTAAAGTTCTAAATTTGATAATTAAAATATTCAGGTATACTGGCAAACATTTCAGAGAGAACAAAAAACCACACAGACAATAAACACGTGCAATAATTTAAAAAACTTTGAAAGAAATCTACATAGGTAAAAATAGAAAAATAATAAGAAAATAGCAATAAAAACACATGCTAACTCAATTTAGTGTAGGAAAAAAGAAAGAACAATGTATTAATAGTATAATACCTGATTTATATTGCTCTAACTGTACTTTATACACTAACTCATTTATTAGCTAGGATTTTTGGATTTCTAGTGACAGAAACATAATTTATGCAAAAAATTTATTTACATAAAAGTTAAGTGTGGATTTGTTTAGTTGTGGTTGGGTTCTGGGGCTTCAATGTTGTCTTCAGGACTCTGTCTGTCTCTGTTTCTTTTTCTCTCTCTCCTCCCATATCCTTCTGAGTTACTTTTATTTCCAGGCAGCTTCACTTCTACTTTTGTGGTTCCAAAGATGCTTGTTGCCTAGGCTGTAGCTTACATCTTTGGAGCTGGTAATGTCAGAGAAAAGATGGTACCTCTTTCCAGTAACTCCATCTAAAATTTTAGCATTGAGTCTTATTACACTGTCTTGAGTTATGGGCTCCTATCATGATGGCTCAATTCCTGAGAAAGAGAGGGTACCCCAAAATAAATGTGATGAAGGTGAATAAAGGGGGGCAATGGTCACTAGAAGTAACCATACCAAATTTTGTTGACTTACTACAAGCTAGGTGCTCTGCGATTAATATAGATTATTTCATTAAAACCTCCCAGCACACTTTTGAGGCTCTATCTTCATTTTACATGGGAGGAATTTAAAGCTCAGAGATTTAAGCAAACTTTCTAAGGTCTCATGACCAATGAATTATGGATGCTCAATTCAAGCTCATGTCTAACTCCAGAGTCTGTCCGTAATTTTAAAAAGTAAGGGAGGAAATCACTCACAATCCTGCCATCATTATCACAACCCTTCCATCTCAGCATGAGAAAACATTTTGATGTATCTCTTTCCAAAGCTGCTGTTCTCTCTCTGTCTGTCTTTCATTGAATTATAGGTTTCTGTTGCTGATCTATTTATAATTGTAAGCCTTTCATACTAGATTGAACTGGACAGTCAAGTAGAAGTCTTCTTTATTATAATAACAATATTTCTATCAATTCCAAGTATTTCTCTCCTTTTTGTTATGGCTTTTTCTTGTTTAGCTTTCTAATAAACTATTTTTCACTTTGTAATAAACTCTCTTTAGTTGAAATAAGCTCACTTGCACCTTTTAATCTTTGCTTATGCCAATGCATTTCTTTCTTAATAATTATGAAATATATCATACAGAAAACGAGTATATAACACATGCTTAAAGCATAGTAACAAAATGAACACTTACGTACCCATGTGATGTGGTGTGGATTTGTGTCCCTGCCCAAATCTCATGTCAAATTGTAATCCCCAAGGCTGGAGATGGGACCTGGTGGAAGATGATTGGATCATAGGGGCAGATTTCCCCCCTCGCTTTTCTCATGATATGGAGTTCTCATGAGATCTGGTTGTTCAAAAGTGTGTAGTACTTCTCCCCACCCCCCAGCTCTTCCTCCTGCTCCAGCCATGTAACACGTACCTACTTCCCCTTTGTCTTCCACCATCATTGTAAGTTTCCTGAGGCCTCCTCAGCCATGCTTCCTGTAGAGCCTGTGGAACCATGAGTTAGACCTCTTTTCTTTACAAATTACCCAATCTCATGTCTTTCTTCTTTCTTTTCTTTTTGTCAGTCTTTCTGTGTCAGTCAGGCTGGAGGGCAGTGGCACAATCTCAGCTCACTGCAACCTCTGCTTCTCAGGTTCAAGCAATTTTCATGCTTCAGCCTCCCTAGGAGCTGGGACCATAGGTACCCGCCACTGTGCCCAGCTAATTTTTTGTGTTTTTGGTAAAGATGGCATTTTTCTAAATTGGCTAGGCTGGTCTTGAACTCCTGGCCTCAAGTGATCCATCTTCTTGGACTCCCAAAGTGCTGGGATTACCAGTATAAGCCTCTGCACCTAGCCCTCAGGTATTTCCTTACAGGTGTGTGAGAACAGACTAATATACCATGGTACATGTAAGGAAAGAGGATGTTTTCAGAACTCTTGATGCACCTCTAGTTCTATCCCTCTCTTCAGAAATAACCACAAACCTGACTTTGGGCCAATATTTCTGTTGCATTTCTTTCTCTTTTTACTGCACATATTAAAATTACTGTAGGAAAAATCACTTAACTTCTCTGTGTTTCAGTGCACTCATCTGTAAACTGGGAATAAGAATAATACTTACCTCACAGAGTTGTTATAAGGATTAAATGAGTGCAATTAATATGTACTATGTTCAGACTAGTGCCTGGCATAGGGTAAGTGCTACATAATAATTGGTTATTTTTATTAAGTCCTAAACAATATATTGTTTGTTTTGTCTGTTTTTAAGCTTTATATAAATGAAATTATACTGTACATATTCTTCTGTGATTTGCTTTTTTGATTCAGTACTGTGTATGAGGGATTTATTTCTTCTGATGTATGTGAACAGTTCTTCATTTTTACTGCTTTGTGGAATTCTTTGTAAAAATAGACCCCAATTTACCCATCTTATACTTGATAGATATATTTTTAAAGCTTCTTACTTTTATGAACTGTGCTGCTATGCAAAGTCTTATACATACTTCGTAGTGTCCATGTGCTATAGTTTCTCTAGGTAATATATCTTGGGGTGGAATTGCAAGATCATATAATATGCACATTCTCTATCTTCTGTGACTCTTAATCTTTCTTTTACATTTTCCAATTCTTTGTCTCCCTATGGTGCATTCTGTAATTTCTTCAAAACCACTATAGCAGATGGAGTCAGTGCTTCGTCTGTATGTATCCCTCTGTATTTACCACATCAGTGTATCTGCCTAGCTTTAACTGCCAACATCTGAATTTCTTTGCTCTGGTTTTCAGAGCTCACTTTGCCACTCCAGTGAAGGTCAGAAGTGCCTGGCAATTAATGGTTTAGCAGGAACAGCCCTCAGTCAATGACTGATGGGTGAATAAATGCAGCAGCTCAGGGGGGACAGCCTTGAGGTATGTGTTTTAGATGGACTTCTAGAGTGCCTCCAGTACTATTTAGCTCCAGTTTTCCAGAGTGGTAAAAAGCTAAGTATCACCTTGATTGGCTACTTTACCTTCTCTGTGCCATTTACTCACTTCTTCACTGGTGTTTCTTTCCCCTTCCAAATTAACTACTTGCACTCAAATCCTTGTCTCTCAGGGATGCCTTTAAGAGGAACTCTGAGATATCTGTATATCTGTCTTCTAGTTCACTAATTCTTTCTTTAGCTGGGTCTAATCTACTGTTTATCTTTTCATGAAGCTTCTAATTTCAGTTATTTTATTTGCATTTTTGGAATTTGTTTGATTTCTTAATGCATTTGCTTGGTCACCTTCCATAGTCCCTGATTCTTTATCAATCTTTTAAATTATCTCTATATTTTTAAAAACAATACTACATATTCTTATGTTACAGTCTGTCTTTGATAATTCCAACATCTGTTGTCTTTGTCATTCTGATTCTGTGGTTTGTTGTTTCTGCCTCCTCTTCCTCATGGCAGTTTATTTCCTGTTGTTTTTAGTGATTTTTGATTGTGAGTTTGTCTGTGAAATTTATTTGAGGCCTGGTTTAAAAATGTATTTTTTCAGGTAAAATGCTCATTTGGTTTTTCTAGGTGCTGAGGGGCATTTACCTACCTCGAATACTTTTAAAATTCCATTTTTGGCTTGAGTTTTCTTTTTTTCATTGTATAGGTGGTTTGAGTTCTTATTCTAAATCCCTTAAATGTAGATTTGTGGTTAGGAATTCTTAGGGTAGAGTTTTTTTCTTTCTTTTTCTTTTTTAGCTTCACCAAGAGCCAGGATAAGATAACAATGTATCTTACTAACTCCCTCTGTGGGATAGTAGGTCATTCACTTAGAAAAGGATGTTTACCCTCTTGGGATCTCTGCTTTAAAAAGTGAATATCTTCAATTTAACCTCACACCCAGTTAAGGCCACAGGCTTTATCTTCTTAGACCTCCAAAAGCAATTTCCAGCTTGAACACTTGTGATTTCTTTCAATTTGAGCATTCTTATCTTTTCTGGCCTTCAGAGAATACCTTTACTTTCTTGCTAGCTCATTCATGTGTTTAAAAAGTTTTTACTCTGGAATGTATCCAGCCTTTATCAGTGTACTGTACTGGGAGAGTTTTCTCTAAATACCTGATCCACAGTGTTGCCATTTAAGGCTCTAATGTGCTTTGCAATAGTGATGTATCCTGCTGGCTTTCCTCCTTTTCTTTTTAATATTGAACATTCTTATTTTCTCCTATATATTTTGATAATTCCAGTATCAATTCATTCAACCAATACTGAATGTTCCCAGTTACATGCCAGGTATTCTTCTAGGGCTTTCCTGTGAATGAATCAGGCAAGGCCATGGTCTTGTGAAGCTCATATTCCAGAGAGAGTGTAAGCTCAGAATTTCATTGCTATTATCCCATTGGGGCAGCTTTGAAATGTATGTTAATGGTTATGCAAGGCTGAGAAATATACTGAGCAGTATTTTGTGGTTGGTTGCTGATATCTGCAAGTCAAAATAGGAAGAAATTATGGCATATTAATTTTTCTGCTTGGAAGGGTTAATGAATTGTATCTAGGTCCGAAGATGCAAGGTAGACAAGAGAGAAGCTTATTTTTGAGCACACAAAGAAGGACTGAGATTCTCATTCATGTAGCATTATGCAAGATGCTTTGTATGTATGTTCCCATTTAATTCTGACCCTCTCCCAAGTAATTCCATGCAGTAGATAATTGTCTTTATTTTCAGGTAAACTGCAGTTGAAACCGTTAGTTGTCCCTTCACAGTTTTATTCCATTCAACAATACCAACAGGTACTTTTAGCTGATTATATGACTGTCCAGCTTAAAGATGACATTTTCCATCATCCCTTGCAGTTAAGTGTGGCCATATCACTAAGTCTGGCCAGTGGGATTTAGAGTGTAGTAGGCAGTAGCTTATGAAAATTTCTCTAAGAGACAGTTAGTATATGCCTTTTATTCCTTCTTTCATCTCACTGCCTAGAATTGGATACTTCTTAGGACTGTGACAATGAGGCTACATTCCAGGATGATGAGATTGAGAATGGAAGGAGTTAAATCCCTAAGGACTTTGGTCAGTCAGACCTTCATACCAGTCTTAGACTGCATATCTCTGAACTTTTATACTAGAGATAAATAAACTTCTATCCCACTTAAGGTACTGCTATTTATTTTTATTTTTCCCCTGAAATCTGGCACTGAACCTATTCCTAATATATTGATAATGTAACTTGCCCACTAATATGTCTGGGAAGAGACAGAGTAAAGATTTGAACCTTGTGCTTTGTATTTAAGTACATTCATTCCTGTGGTATCTGTGGGGGACTGGACCCCTCAAGGATACCAAAATCCGTGGATGTGCAAATGCCTGATATAAAATGCTATAGTATTTGCATTTAACCTATGCATATTCTCCATGTACTATAAATAATCTCTAGATTACTTATAATACCTAATACTATGTAAATGCTATGTTAATAGTTGTTATACTGTATTGTTTAGGGAATAATTAAAAGAAAAAAAATCTGTCCATGTTAGTACAGGTGCATTTTTTTTTCTAAATATTTTTGATCCATGGTTCATCGAATCCACAGATGCTGAATCTACAGATGTGCAAACCCAGAGATATGGAGGGCTGACTGTAACAATGGCTAAATAAATGACTAGTATTTGATAAAAGGGAACTACTGTTTTATTTATACCAAGCTCAATTACTTGATTGTTTTTTAGGGCTCCTTTGATTTTCCTGCACTGTATCCACCTATCTGAACTTTCCCTACAGCCTGTGACATACATCTCTTCATTGAGACTGGCCTCCTATGGCTCCCTCATTCATACTGATCCAATTTGTGTTTGTAGTCACAGTCTGTAGCATATGGAGTTACAACTTTGAAAGACTGAGGAAGAATATTTCAAGCAAGAAAGAGAGAGTTGGACTTAAAGACCGGTCACGATGGCTCACACCTGTAATCTCAGCCCTTTGGGAGGCAGAGGCAGGAGATTTGCTTGGGCCTAGGAGTTCAAGAGCAGCCTGGGCAACATGCTGAAATCCTGTATCTATTAAAAAAAATACAAAAAATAGGGCATGGTGCCATGTGCCTGTAGTCCCAGCCATTTGGGAGTTTGAGGTGGGAGGATTGCTTGAGCCCAGAAGGTCAAGGCTGCAGTGAGCCGTGATTGACTCACTGCCCTCCAGCCTGAGCAGCAGGATCAGACCCTGTCTCTAAGAGAGAGTTGGACTTAAAGATAAACGTGATTTGGATGGGCAAAAAATTCCTGTTGCAGAGTGGGCAACAGTAATAAAGACATGGATGTACTATTAATTTTCCATGCAAGGTGGGTCCTTGGGTAATATATTATGTCTCCTAGTAATTAAATTTTGTGTGCTAGGAAAATCACATTAACATTATGAAAGAGACCAGTAAATAGGCCACTCCTTTAATGGTAATGAAACTGTTCAAGACGTAACTCTGCCTTCATTAAGTCATTTTAAAGGTTATGAGGACAGTGTAGATTATTGCTGTAGGATATCCTGGAGTTTGCCCTTACAATGAATTTCATGCTAAAATGAAGAACAGAGCAGTGCTAATATGAATTTCTGATTTAAAAAAATCCTTTTTTCATACCTTATTTTAGTTCTATCATCATTCTTGTTTCTCGCTTTTAATACTTCCACACACATGATAACTGAGGCTTTTGACTTTTTTCTTAAAAAAATTTAGAAATGTAAGGAATTACTTTTGGAAGTAGTTTAAAAAATAATTGACTATTTCTTCTCTCTTCATACACTTTCTTAAATGACTGATTTTGAGAGACCTAGATCCTGAGAATAATGTGCATGTCAGGTAGGGCTGAATCCTGAAACCTGACTCTAGTAACATGTACATGTGGTTGCAATTCCAAGTGGGTGGATGTCCCTGGCTCTCCAGGATTGTGGGTGATGATGGGATGATTCTGAAAGGCTCACTTTCTTTACAAACATGCATAACCCAAGCCTATGGCTGTCTGATGGCTGTGATTCTTTGCTGATGGTGCATTAGGGCTCATAGAGGAGAAAGGAAAACTTGGTAGGGTATAAAGTAACTGATTATCATTAATCCAAGTCATTGTTTCACAAAATGTGACTGTTGACTGATATTTAGCACAAGGGATTATGATAAGTTTAAAAATGTTAACTGAACAGAGTTATACTGGTTTCTAGGTTGCTGAACATTTTAGGATCCTTCATATGCTAAGGTGCTAAGATGCACTGTGAATCTCTAAGAGCAGAAAGGAGTAGGAAGCATTCCCAAACTTTGATTCCAAGGCCCATTATTATTTTTTTTCTTTGAGACAGGATTTGGCTCTGGCTTTGTCACCCAGTTGGAGTGCAGAGGTGTGATCTCTGCTCATTGCAACCTTTTTCTCCTGGGCTCAACTGATTCTCCCACCTCAGCCTCTCGAGTTCCTGGGATGACAGGCATGAGTCACCATGCCTGGCTAATACTTCTTTTTTAAATAGAGACGGGATTTCCCCATAATGCCCAGGCTGATCTTGAACTCCTGGGATCAAGTGATTTGTCTGCTTTGGCCTCCCAAAGTGCTGGGATTACAGGAGTGAACCAGCACGCCTGGCCTCAAGACCCATTCTTTACTAAGAATCTGACAAAAAGGATGCTGCATGGAAACCTCACTGATCTAGGCAATGTAGAAGTTTCAGGCTGTGTTGTAATGAGGACTAGGAAGTCAAGAGTGTGACCAGTGCTCTCAATAAGCTGATCTGTGAGAGTGAGACTGGCCATTTCTGAACCCAGAATTGTTAGTTTTCAGCCCAAACATTGCACAGAGATCTAAGTCCAAGCTCATCATTTTAGAAAGCAAAGAACTGAGGCTCAGAGAGGTTCATAAGTGTGTGCAGGGTTGCATCCTGGTTAGCGGGAGCTCATGCTAGCACCACAGTCCTTTGATTCTCAGAGCCCACTGAACTGCCTCATTGGGTGTGGCAGGCTGCAGGGCACACTGTGAGTTTGGTTAGCGGAATGGACATTGGTGGTAGAGTGAGCAGTCCAAATGGGCTAGATCAGTGTCTGATTGGGGATATTGCTATTCCTTCAGTCATGGCTTGGTGACATATTCCAGATGCCTTGGCATCCTGGTGACTCTGGACAGAAGTCTAGTTTGTCAGTTTCCTCATGAAACATGGAGCCCACATCTAGTTTTGACTTTCTAGCTGTCCTTTGACCAGTGCAGACTGCATGGGGATACTTCTCTTCTTGTATCACTATTGATATACTATTTTTGAACCAATGAAGACCAAGAACAAGATAATTATTTTTCTAGGAGCCATGTAGCACTTTTGGCTCATTTTAAGCTACTGGTTAACCCAAGCTCTGTTTTATATAAGTTAGTGTCTAGTCAAGTTTCTCCTAAGCTTACTTGATTAATTTTTCAAACCTAAATGTAAGTCTTCACATTAACCCTGTTAGATTTCATTTTGATAATTTTGGCCCAGAATTCTTGACTGTCAGGATTAATTTTGAATCTTGACTCATCATTTATTCTGCAGTGCTCTCTTCTAGTACTGCAATAATCATAGAGGTAGTATGCAAGCCTCTAATTTCTGTTTTTCAACCAGGCTATTTCTCTGTAAGGAGAAGGAAGGGAACCTGGGGAAGATTTATTTAGCACCTATTATTTGCCAAGTGCTATGTCAGGTGCTTGATACATATTTTGTTATTTAATCCTCATAGCAATTGTATGAGACTGTAACTTCTTTTGTAAAAGGATAATGAAAGTTTTTATCTCACAGTTTTGGAGAAGAATAAATGAGATAATTTAAATTATGTATTTATTAAAGTGTTGGCACAAAGTAGGCACTTGATAATTATAAATTGCAATTATCTCTATCCATCTTCCTTCATCTTCTCTTTGGACAGAATAGGGACAAGGACAGAAAGACATTTGATATGGTTTGACTCTGTGTCCCCACCCAAATTGAATTGTAATCCCCATAATCCCCACATGTTGAGGGAGGGACCTTGTAGGAGGTAATTGGGTCGTGGAGGTGGTCTCCCCCATGCTGTTTTCATGATAGTGATTTTCATGAGGTATAATGGTTATAAGTGTTTGACAGTTCCTCCTTCACATACTCCCTCTCACCTGTCACCATGTTAGATGTACCTGCTTCCTCTTCTGCCATGATTATAAGTCTCCTGAGGCCTCCCTAGTCATGCAGAACTGTGAGTCAATTAAACCTCTTTTCTTTATAAATTACCCAGTCTCGGGCAGTTCTTTATAGCAATGCGAGAATAAACTAATACAACATCCCATTAAAGAACCCATCTATCAGCTGCCACAGAAATACCACTTAGCTCCTACCAGCATGGTCAGACAGTTTCACACCATGAATTATATATTGTGCATTAAAAATTACCCCAAAAATTAGCAGCTTCAAGTATTACACATTTATTTGCTCAGTTTCTGTGGGTCAGAATACAGGTACAGCTTTGGGATCCCTCATAAGGAGGCAACAGATGTGCTGACACGGCTGTATTCTCATCTGAAGGCTCAACTGAGAAGGATCTTCTTTCAGTCTCACTCATGTGGTTATGGACCAAGGCCACTTCGTAGATGGGTGTGGAATTGAGGGCTTTGGTTCCTTGCTGGTAGTCAGGTGGAGGTCACCCTCAATTCCCCACCATATGTATTTCTTCAACTAGCCTCATCAGAGCAAACATGGAGAGAGTGAGAGCATGGATAAGATAGAAGTCAGTTTTTTGTAACCTAATACCAGAAGTGACATCCCATTACTCTTTCTGTACTCTATTCTTTAGAAGTGAGTCATTAGGTCCAGCTTACATACAAAAGGAGGGAGTTACACAAAGGAGTGAATACCAGGCAGGAGGGGTTAGGAGGGGTGGTTATGCAATTATCTTCTTCATCAGCTCACCCAATGCATTTTTGGCAGTTTTGGGATATAAATCCAGGTTTCTAAGCCCTTGCTCTTTCCATAAGAGTCTACTCTGGGGGGAATACTGATTTTTAGTTTTGTAGTTGAAATTGTAAGCCGATTATGAAGCCATTTTCTACATACGTTTTCTACATATTTTTTTTTCTAGGCTTTCTTTTGTGGAAAATGAAATTGAGTTGTGAGCATATTGCAATGAGGGGACTTTCCTCATATTTACTTATCCTTGGTACCCTCTCTCTTATTCTCTCAAGTAGTGTTTCAACCTTATCAAGACTTCAAATCTTTAACATTCTCACTCTCAGCAAATAGCTTCATTTTTAGCTGCATTGAGAAAGTAGATAGTATCAGCTGTGAACACTTTCAACTCCTGTCTCCCATGCACAACCTTTTCTCCTACTTTTTGATTTGAGAGGATGGGAAGGCATTTCTTTTGTTTTCTCCTTCTTTGTTAAAATTTCCCTGCCTTTCCTTCATATCTTGATTAATCAATTATCCCCAATATTGAGTCCATTGAGGACACCCCAGTAAGCAGCCTTCTGTCTTTTCCACCTGAGTGCTGCACAATTCAGGAAGTAAATCAAAGAATAAAGACAGAAGCCAGAGCAATATTACAGATAGAGCTGATTGGAGGATGTGGCTTGTTGTCTTGGTCAAATGGACCTAAGATCTGAACCCCACGATTGGTCAGTTCTCAGCAGTGCTATATGGAAGAGTTTACAGGTCAAAATTACATCATGGAGGAGCAGAGGCAAATTTGTGCCTTCTGTGGGCAGGTTCCCTTCTGGTAGGGCAAAGGGCAGACTTGAGCCAAAGTCACCATTTTCTCCCTAAATTTACCAATCAAATAAGATAGAGTAAGCAACATTAATTGAAGTCTTCCCACAGGAAGGCAATGTGTGGAATGGAGAAGTCTGCTTTAGCAACATCCTCTCCCATGCACCTTAAAACCCTTTCTTTCTCAGCTCCTTCCTGGAGTTAAGATGGAAAAAACTGATGTATACTTATTGATGTAGCTAACAAGCATACATCAGTTTTTTCCAACTTCAGTTTTTTTTCCCAGTTCATCCTGAAATTGTTGCCCTATCCATTCTCCCTCCTACACAGCCAAGATTCTTAAAAAACCAATCTGAATTTGTAGAAACTCCCCACTCATTTCTAACACATTTCTCAAGCCAATGAGTTTTGACTTCTCTTACCACTAGTGTGTAGTAGTTGTCTTGGCAAAGGCCCCCAGTGACTTCCTGCTTGTCAAAGCCAATGGACCTCTGGTGGTTTTAACTTAACCTAACTTCTCTTTAATATTTAACCTTCTTGGCCACTTAATCCCTCTAGAAAGGATCACTTATTTCCAGGCTTCATTGTTGGTTCCTCTTGCCACGTTCACTATTGATGCTTTCCAGAGCTCCTCTCAAATTTGATTAGTTTTATTCTGTTTACTCTTGGGTGAATTTTTTTTCTTTGAGCTTTAACTGTCACTTCTTGCTAGTCACTCTTGAATATTCAGCTGGAGTCCAGATCTCTGTCTTGAATTCTAGACGCACATAGGACATTGCACAATCTGGCCAACGACAACTTTCCACTCTTGTATCTTCTACCTGTCTCCCCTTTACCCACCCTGATCTAGCTATACTTTCCTCTATCTATTCTTTGATCATTCTAAGCTTATTTCTACCCCAGGGCCTTTGCACTTACTGTTCATTCTGCCTGGAGTGCTCTTCCCCTAGAGGTGTACGAAGCTCATTTCATTCATGTCTCTGCTTAAGTATCACAGCTTCAGAGAGTTCTTCACTCACCACTCCCACCTCTATTTATATTTTATCATAGAATTTATCACTATTCAAATGTGTGTGAGTGTGAGTGTGTGTGTGTGTGTGTGTGCTGATCCTAAAAGAATTAAGTTTCTCAAGGGCAAGAACTTTGAATTATTCACTGCCATATCCCTAGTACCTATAATATAGATGCTAATGATACTTGGTGGATGGATAAATGTTTGCTTGAAATTTGTCTTTATTACTCATCATCTCTCACTAGCTCCCATAAAGTGGTTTGTTACTGACATACCTGTTTATGAATTCTATCTCAAATTTCTCTATTTAGTTTTCTCCTAAATAAAAAATTCAACAAGTGAGGCTGGAATTTTATTTTCTTTTAAGATTAGCTTGGAAAGCTAACTAAAACTCTTTGGGTTTTCTCATCAGAGAAAAGAAGCCTCAGGTGCACAGAGACCGGCCCTCAGTGTTTGTGATCACTGCCATGATTGGGTTTTGCATGCTGCCCCCATGGACAATTTCATCTTTCCTTTTCTGCCTGATGTCTTGCAATTGGAATTCCCACTAGTACTGTCCTAACTCTCTGGCAAGAAGACCTCTTGCTTTGAGCCCCATGCTTTAGAGAGCTGCACTCTCATCCTCCTTGGTTCTTTCCCTCCCCATTAAGCGAGAAGTCCTGGGGATCAAGAGGATAAAACCATCTGGACCCCATATATCTTCCTTCTGGAACACGTTCCTGATACATGAGACCTCAGAATTCTTTGCTCAAATGATCACAATTCAACTTCCAAGGCTCATGGCCCTCTTTCTGAGGTCTTTCCTCTCTAGAATGAAGTATGCTGACTGTGTGTGCACACTTGAGTCAAGTGATGGCCAAAGCATTGACTGTTTTAAGGACCATAGGTGAAGCTTTAACTTATGTTCTTGGTTGTACACTGGACTATTTATGGTAGGAACTGGAGGTGGGAAGAGATAATTTTTCAGGAGTAGATTTCTGGAAGTCTAAGGATTCTGAATTTGGGTATATCTGTCAAGGTAGAAGTAGCAATGCTTTAACTAGTGATGCTGGCTTGATATATAACTCAAACATTAGATATATGATCGACGTGGGCCATTTGTACTCTTGGCCAAGGCAATGCTAATATTAGGAGCGAACCTGGTTCCACACCTGTCTCCATAGAACTGCTGTCACAGACTTATGTCTATGTGGATGCACCTACTCTAGATGAGGTGTTTGCACTTTTTAAAAAAGCTGAGTTTTTAGTTAAACAAAATCTTACCTGGAAACCCAGTATATAAATATAGAGATATAAAATGAATATATAAATATAAAGATGTAAAATGAGTATATAAATACAGCTCTAAAATGACTCTGGCTAACCACAAGAATGAAAGGCTCAGAGTTGTATTAGCTCACAGACTCCCCATTTTTGTCTTCTCCTTCCCTTTCTTGAATAGCCTTGAGGCACAACCATGAAACTCCAGGACTACATGGGCAAACACAGTTTGAAAATTAGGCCTTTGATCAGCTTCTCACACTGGCATTTAGTACACTTATGTTCTGTGGAATGTCCTTGGAATAGTGCTATTTAAACAAGCTTGGCAGAAGCAGGGCACTCTTAGACCCCATCGGCAATCTCAATACCCACCAAAGTGAAATTCCTGCAGAAGAGAGGCTGGTTTACCTTGTATAACCCAGAGTTTCTCTAGCATATCTTACCACAAAATTCTCTGCTCACAGAAGTCCTTTTAATAACTTGGTGAAATGTTGTCTAAGACAATTCCCTAATGTGAAACAGAGCTAGATTCTCATAAAATCTACTCACTTATTTTTTCCCCTATAACAGTTTAATAAGTAATTTCAAATGATTAAGATAAAATTTAAATTTAAAGGGATATAGCCCTTATAGAAATATTGCGATAAATCTCTCTGTACATTAAAACTATTTATTTTCAGCACCTTAATTCTGTATTTATGTATTTAATGCTGTATTTAAAAATGTCTTTCAGCCAGGAGTGGTGGCTCATTCTGTAAGCTCAGTCAGTGCTTTGGGAGGCTGAGGTTGGGAGGGTCACTTGAGGCCAAGAGTTCAAGACCAGTCTGGGCAACATAGTAAGACCCCTTCCCTATAAAAAAATTTTTTTAAGAAAATTACCAGGTGTGGTGGCATGTACCTGTAGTCTCAGCTACTGGGGATGCTGAGATGGGAGGGTCACTTGAGCCCAGAAGTTTGAGATTACAGTGAGCAATGATTGTGCTCCTGCAATCCAGCCTGGGCAACAGAGCAAAAGTCTGTCTCTTAAAAAAAAAGTTTCTTTGCTCTATGGAGAAATGTCTAGCTTTCACTCATTTATTCAAAAATTCCATAAGCCCTATTCACCGCTCCTGGCCTATTCTTGTAACTACCTCTATAGCTGGAATTCTATGTCTTTGCTGCAAATTCTGATGATAATAGCAAAAGAGCTATTCTTATGTTCTGATAATCTCAGGCTGCCAAAGTTCCTGGATATTGTTTGGAGGTATGAGAACTAATTTTCCATTTAAATAGCTACTGTCTGCCAACTTCAACTTGGTGTTCAGCTGGAAGATAAAGACTGAACAGTATATTAAGTCCATACAGTGTTTAGATTGGCAGTGGGATGGGTGGTCCTTCCCCTCATCTCTTTCTAATCTTTCAGATTAGAAGACTCTTAGTCACTTGCTGCCTTGTCATACCTGCATTGATATTCTTCATTAATTTCATTTAATACTTACATCAGACACAATGGGATATTTACCTTACAGCTCTTCTCATATGCTAATGGTAGCTTCAGTATTTGATTTTTCATCTGACCCATGTTTTCTACACAGGAGGCTGTGAAATAAAAGGCTTTTATTTCCTTTGGAGCTTTAAAAGGGTTATAGACAGATCAAGAAAAAAGTGGTTTCTTTTGCTTGCTTTTAATAAGTTTTCAGATTATGACAAGATGCTGTGGATCATCAGTTCCTTCCTGCAGATGCCTCTGGCCCTTGCTATATATGCCCTCTAACGCCCAATCCTGGGCTACTCTCCCATTGCAGCCTGAATGCTGGGTGCCTGGAAACCCACTGGGTTCACACATGTGTAAGATGGAAGGCATTGGAGGTGTTAACATTTGGGGCATGACCTTTGATCAGTGGGGTTTGGGAGATGGTGAATAAATGTTTCTTCCTCTATTCACAGTTCTAAAACACATTTCATGTGGCTTTTCAGGTAGTCCTTCAGGACTGAGAAGCCAGTTACCCACAGTGGAGGCCAACTTGCCAGTGCCCATTTCCGGGGACCCTTCCTTCTTGCTCACTTGCTGATACTGTCATTCACATCCTTTCCTTGGAATCATGTATCTCAGGAAAACACTCACACATAAGTCTTTGTCTCAAACTCTGCTTTCAAGGGAAACCAAGATAAGATAGTAACTAAGATAGAACTACATTTACTATATTTTACAAATAAGGTGAGTTAAAAAAAATGAAGCATCATTTTATGATTCTGAATGTATTTATGAAATAAGTTTAGAGAGATGTGAGATTGAATCACATTTACTTATACATTTAATAATTCTCCTTTTAAGCTGGGCACAGTGGCTTGATGAAAGCCAGGAGTTCAAGCTCAGCTTGGGCAACATAGCAAGAACCTATTTCTGTAAAATATAAATATAAATAAAATAAATAAATTAGCTGGGCATGGTTGGATTGATTGAACCCAAGAGTTTGAGGCCAGCCTGGGCAATATGGCAAGACCCTGTCTATATTAAAGAAATAAAAATAATTCTTTTATAAGTGGGATTGTCTCAAAACTATATCCATTAATTCTTCCTTCCATCTCTGTTTCTTTTTTTTTTTTTGAGTTGAGGTCTTGCTCTGTTTTCCAGAGTGCAATTGCTCAGAGTGCAATGGCGCCATAACGACTCAGTGCAGTTTCAAACTCCTGGGCTCAAGCAATCCTCCCAGCTTAGTCATCTCAGCCTATAGGCATGCACCACCATGCCCAGGTGATTTTATTTTTATTAGAGATAGGTTCTTGTTGTGTTACCCAAACTGATCTTGAACTCCTGGCCTCAAGCAATCTTCCTGCCTTGGGCGTCCAAAATGCTGGGATTACAGGTATGAGCCACTGTGCCTGGCCTCCATCCCTCGTCTTTAAGACCATTCTGAAAATCAAGAAGGTAGAAACTGCTTGTTGGTGAGGTGAAGGGCATTCATTTGATGAAACTAGAAATTATGAGTGACCATGGCATGAAGATCCTGGTCCTAGACTCACTGGGTACAATCATAGACATTCTCGTTGGACATTTGTTTTCCTGCTTCACAGTATATGTTGATGCTATCTACTGACCTGCATAAGTTACAGACAGGCATATGTCAACATTTATTCCCTTGGCTGGCATTTTATTTTTAACATACTGTAGAAACAGTGAAGAGGATAAAAAATAAACAATGAAATCAGGATGAAGGAAAAGTGAGGATTAAAACAAAATACCCAAATACATGTCATAGTCTCTGTATAATGACTATAAGAGCATTACAACTGTATGTGTGCTTCCTGGTAGCCAAAACAAAGGGAAAATAAGGTGAGTACAGTAGTCACAGTATCCATGAAATAAAAATTTACCTGCTTCCTGGAAGATTCAGAGCTTGCCTTATACCCAGATCTGAGAAGACTTTTGTAGGAGGTTCCACAGAGAGGTATGACATGCCTGGCTGATTAGCACCCCTCCATGACATCCCTGCTGCACAGGCTGAGAGGATGTCCTAGGCCTGTTTCTTTTAGTGTCCCTAAGTGTTGCTGAGGCAACTCCCTGATGGTCTCATTGACTGAGCAAATGATGATCAGCTCCTCTTTTTACAAGTTTTTGAAATGAGACCTCACTATATTGCTCTGGCTGGTTTCAAACTCCTGGTCTCAAGCATCCTCCTGCCTTGGCCTTTCAAAGCAGTGGGGTTACAGGTGTGAGCCACCATGCCCAGCAAACAGCTCCTTTTTGAGGCAGTATTCCACAAATGTTATTTCTTCCTTGTGGATTTTTGATGAGAATTGGGCTAGCCTGGAGTATGCCCTGGGACTACACCTTAAATCTTATTAGAACACTATCAATTAAATATGCATTTCCTCATGTGATTAACAACTTATATGTTACTTTGAAAACTTATATATTGCTTTAAAAACTTATATATTGCTTTGAAAAATATGCATCTCCTCATGTGATTAAAAACTTATATACTACTTTGAAATAAGAATTGAAAACTCTATAGTGCTATTTCAGGTTTTCGGGTGAAAAAAATTATAGTAATTTGGTAAACAGGGAGACAGGACCACATTATCTGGACAACAGAGTCCTTTCTTCCTTCAAAAGGAGTAAAGACCACACCTCTAATAACACATTGATGAACTTGTTTTGCATTTAGTTGAACATTATTTCTTTTTCTTTATATTTTTTGTGGAGATGGGGTTTCACTCTGTTGCCCAGGTTGGTTTGAGGCTGAGGCAATGTTCCCACATTGGTCTTCCAAAGTGCTGGGATTACAGGTTTCAGCAGCGGTGGCAGAGCAGTTGAATATTATTTATGTGTCTGTCTTGGTGACATGTATGTGGGCATCTGAGCTGTGAAATGCTGTCACTACTGAAAACATTTCCTAACTCTCTTCAGGGCCCTGGGCTGTGTTTGCTTGGGGGATTCTTCCTGAATCCCTGGGCCGGTAGAAATCTGTTTTCAGACTGCTGTGAAGTGGAGCCTCCAGGAATGGGTGTGACTCAAAGAGCATAAAGACCTGTGTTATTTTCCTGGGTTGGTAGTGATGTCCATTTCATCAGGAGTGTCACAGTCATTTCTCACAGCCTCTGTGTGAGAGGGTGGTTGACATTGTCAGTCCCGTTTTATGACAAATAAGCTGACAGATACATATGTGGAAGAAGAGTTCTGCAGTCAAACTTCTCATTGAGGAATTTTTAAAACTGGTTTTTAAGTGACAAATAACTGTGTATGTTTATGGGGCACAATGGGATGTTTCATCTATGTATGCATTACAGAAAAGTAAGTCAAGCTAATTAACATAGCCGTCACCTCACCAATTTATCACTTTTTTTTTGTGTTGGGAATGTTAAAAATCTATTGTGGCAATTTTGAAATATACTATACATTATTACTAACTGTGGTAAACATTCAGTGCAATAGATCACTAAAACATTCCATTGAGGATTAAAAATATTTTTCCAAGATGGCTCTTTTCTTGACTTTGATCTATGATTTTAAACCTTTCAAAACTAACTCTAATCTCAAATTTTTCTGTAATGCTTTCCCTGACCTCTTCTGATTGAGTAAAAGTTTTCTTCCTCCAGGCTCTAGTGGAACTTTAATGCAAGCCTTTATTTTAGAATTTATTATAGTTACCTGTTATCGTTCAATACTTGAGGTCAGAGACCAATCCTTTTCCATCTCTATAAGTCTGTTGCCTTGACCAATATTTGAAAATAGGCCTTATAGAGCCTATTTAATGTGACCTGCCCATAGTGATCAATTTATTCTGGAACTTTTCTTTTCTCGTAAGGGACTACATTATATGTAAGATCCTATTATAGAAATCAACAATTATCTTTTGATAGGCAATGAAAACCCCATTTGACCTTCCTTAACCTTCTAAGAAACTAAGAAATTTTCACTCATATGAGAACCATACAGCAATAGTAATGGTCATGCATTTGTAATGGGATAGATGATTCCATATTGCTCTTTTCTCTCCTGAATAATACCTTAAAAGCAGATATTAATAGGATGGAAATATTATGTTTCCAAATAGCATTGCATTATTGTGCTGGATCATTGTGTTGACAGTTGGAAACTCATGAAAAGCTACAGTAACTGCAAAATAGTCCCTCAGCTGTGCAGATGCTAAATGGACCTTACCACAGGGAGTATTTCAGCTATCACGTGGCCTATGCCAAGCAGTAAAGATGCCATCTGTTGACAAGTAAAGCCATTGACCCTAAGTCTTTGTTCTGGAGTAGCTGTGTCCATCTTCTTCCTCTACTAACCTCTACTAACTGAGCTGTATCTATCTTCTTCTGCTACTAACTGATAACACAGGACTAGATAACACAGCATCACCTGAGAGTTATCAGTAGGCTTGGAGGGGAGAATGATTGATGTTTCAGACAGAGAAATTTGGGTGGATTAAGTGGCTAGTCATTGCTAGAAAATGAAAGGCTGGGGTTAGAGGATAATTTCAATAAAGTAAAATGGAAAAAGTCATTATGCTTAGATGGAACCAAGTCTTAGCCTGTTACTTTGAGGGCTGAGATAACTAGAAATAATCTAAGACATTCTCAAAATCAGAGCCATGTTTCGTTCATGTTTGTGTCATAAAGACTAGCAGAGATTATTAAGCAGATGGTAGACAATTGTGAAAGATGCATCGAATAGCACAGTGGAAAGTCATGCATTTTGAGTCAAATATATCCATGTCCATAACTTGGCTCTTCTACTTGTCATCTGTGTGTCCTTGGGAAAATTACTTAACCTTTCTGATCTTCAGTTACCTGGTGTGTAGAAATGAGAGTAACACATATTGCATAGGTTTTTGTGACTATTAAATGAGATTTTGTGTGTAATGTGTTGACATAGAAAAGATGCTCAATGATTATTTGAATAAATTTTTGATTAGAGATTAATACCTCAGTTTTTCTGTCTGTTAAATGCTTTTATTAACTTTTTTGAAGATTAAATAAAAATAGAAAATTCTGCACAGAATCTATAATAGCTAAAACAATTTTGAAAAAGAATAAAGTGGGAGGAATCACTTTACCTGATTTGAACATGTTAAATATCTACTCTAGATCGAGGCAGTGTGATATTGACAAAGAGATAGATTCATAGATCAATGGAATGGAATAGAATCCAGAATTAGATCCACACAAGTATGCCCAAGTAATTTTTAAATTAAAAAATTTCAATTGTACTAAAAATGCAACATAAAATGTGTCATTTTAACCATGTTTAAGTGTACAGTTTGCTAGTGTTAAGTATATTTATGTTGTTGTACAACAGATCTCTAGAATCTTTTCTGCCCAGCTAGTTTTTGGCAAAGATGCAAAAGCAATTCAATGCAGGAAAGACAGTATTTTAAATAAATGGGACTACAGCAATTGGACATCTATAGGCAAAAACAACAACAAAAAAAAAGAAATTGAGCTAAACCTCACACTTTATATAAACATTAACTCAAAATGGAACATGGACTTACATGTAAAATGCAAAACTATGCAACTTTTAGGAAAAAAGGGCCCTAAGGGTTGGTGAGGAGTTCATAGATGACACCAATAACATGGTCTAGAAAAAGAAAAATTGGTAAATTGGACATCATAAGAATTGAAAACTTTGTTCTGTGGAAGACCTTGTGAAGAGGATGAAGAGACAAACTAGTGGATGGGAGGAAATATTTGCAAACCACATATCTCATAAAGTACTAGTATCTAGATTAATAAAGACTCTCAAAAGTCAGCAGTAAAATAACATAATCCAACTAGAAAATGGGCAAAAGGTGTGAACAGACATTTCACGGATGAGGCTGTACAGATGGTAAACAAGCACATGAAAAAGATGATCGTTAGCCATTAGGAAATGCAAATCAAAACCACAAAAATGTATTAGTAAACACCTATTAGAATGGCAAAATAAGTAGTGACAACACCAAATGCTGATGAAGATACAGAGAAACTGGATCACTCATACATTGCAGGTTGGCATGTAAACTGGCCAGCCACTCTGGGAAAGCACATGGCAGTTTCTTTAAAAACTAAACATGCATTTGCCATATGATTTAGCAATTACACTTTTGGGTATTTATCTCAGAGAAATGAAAACTGTATTCACACACAGACATGTACACAAATGCTCATAGCAGCTTTACTTGTAATAGCTAAAAACTGGAAATGCAGTGGCTCAGGCCTGTAATCCCAGCACTTTGGGAAGCTGAGGCAGGAGGATTTATTGAGCTCAGGAGTTTGAGACCAGCCTGGATGAACATAGTGATACTTTGTCTCTACAAAAAATACAAAAATTGGCCAGGCAAGGTGGTACACATCTGCGGTCTCAGCTACTCAGGAGGCTAAGGTGAGAGGATTGCTTGAGCCTGGGATGTCAAGGCTGCAGTGAGCTGTGGTCATGTCACTCTATCCTGGTTGATGAAGTAAGACCTCATCTCCAAAAATCCCAAAAAACTGGAAATAACCTGAGTGTCCATAAATGGATGAATGATTAAAAAAAAAATGGTGGTACATCCATACCACAGAATAACATTTAGCAATAAAAGGAATAAACTATGGAAACACTCAACAACTTGAATGTATTTCAGGAGAATTATGTGAGTGAAAAAAGCCAATCTCAAAATGTTAAATACAGTGTGATTCCATTCATATACCAGTCTTGAAATGACAAAATGGTGGAGATAGGAAGCAGATTAGTGGTTTCTAGGGGTTAGGGAGAGGAGAGGGAGGGAGGTGGTTGTGACTACAAAGTGGTGGCAGGAGAGATTCATGTGAATCTTGACTGTGGTGGTGTTTCCTGAATTTGCACATGTAATAAAATTTCATGGAACTAAATAATACACATGTATACACAGAGATACATACTCACTTGAATGAGTGCATATAAAACTGGTGCAATCTGAATAAAGTCAGTGGGTAATAGCAGTGTGGATTTCCTGGTTGTGATGTTATGTTATATTTATATAGGATGTAACCAGTGGAGGAAACTGGGTAAAGGGGAGATGAAATTTTTCTGTATCATTTTTTAACAATTGCATCAAAATCTGCAATTATCTCAAAATAAAAAGTGAAAAAATACTGGCCTAGGATGCAAAGTCCTCTGCTACAAATAAAATTTAGTGTAATCCCATTTTAGCTGGGGCCTAATAATAATGAACTGTGTTTCAGTTGCAGTGTTTGAGAAGGTTAAGGAATTCACAGTCCAGCTGGGAGGGAATCTGTAGCTTCTGGAGCTGCATTGTCCAATAGACATTTCTGTGATGATGAAAATGGTCTCTATGTGTGCTGTCCAATACTGTAGCCACCATTATCAACATGTATGGGCCATGAATACTTGATATGTGGTTAATGTGACTTAGAAACTGAAGTTTCAATATTATTTAATTTAAAATCATGAACATTTAAATTTATATAGCACATGTGTCTGGTGCTACCATATTGAATTGTGTCAATTTAAAGAAACAGTGGGTTTAGAAAGTGGAAAGGAGCTTTTTGAACGTAGATAGTTCAAAGGAGTCAACTGAAACCATGTTTTCTCATTGAAAGGGAAATTTAGAACAGGAGAAAACTTTTAGTTAGAATTTTGGAAGTTACTAAGTCAAGTGATTTTAAAAAACAGACTTGGAGACTGGGTGTGGGGGTTCATGCCTGTAATCCTTGTGGTTTGGGAGGCTGAGGCAGGAGGATCTCTTGGGCTGAGGAGTTTGCAGCTGCAGTGAACTTCAACTGTGTCTGTGCACTCCAACCTGGATGCCAGAGTGAGACCCTGTCTCTAAAAACAAACAAATACCCCCACTCCTAAATAGACTTGCAAGGGAGGGGTGAACCTAAGAGATATGACTTTCCTTGTGACCTAGGGTAATAATGGCTTTGCACTGGGATAGGTTGAGCATAATAGTAAACTCTGAAGGAGAACCAGACCAGACCACATCAACCTATTGTGGTTGGTGCAAAAGTGGTTGCAGTTTTTGTCATTGCTGTTAATAACAAAACTAATAAACAGTACTGGTCCAAGCTGAATAGCATACAACTCTGAATCCTCCAATTGATACAGTGTATGTGTCCCGTGGCCCTTTGCTTTTAACCAGTGTCAGGAGTATGATGCATAGAAAGGCTCTGGCCTTTGTCTGTCACCCTGGTTACTAATGGCTCTGACTGCACCCATGAGAGGTGGAGCCTCTCTATGGGCCTCAATAGAGGATTAGACTTTTGTTTTTTTCCAGTTCTCAGGTTTTGTCTGCTTGTTTATTTATTTTAGCATGCACACCTAAATTCAGCACATCTGAGGATATTCTATTGGCAGAGGGCTTTCATGGGTAAAGTGCCACAGAATGACTGTGACCTTTACATGCAGAGACTCTTCTGTCAGCCTCATCCATCCCAAAACCTTGAAAGCAGAATACTTTGTGAATAGTCAAGAAATCAGAAGAGAAATCTTCTGTTTGGTATCTGATCCATATTGTGATACTATGAATGCAATATTTAATTAATTAAAAGAATTATAAGAAAACCCAGACTTGATCCAGGGATGATTTACTCTAAAAGACAAATTTTCCCTAGAGTCCCTTGGATGGTCTCAGTTTAAAAGGGAAATGTGAAGCTTATTAGACAATTTGCATATGGGGGGGGCGTATTTAGTTTCTTTTGGCTAAGAAGCTCTGCTCTGTCCTCTGAATGCCTGCAGCACAGCTCTAAACAAGATATTCCCTCAGGGTCTCTCACATTGACAGAACCAGGAGATAATTTCTTCTGGCTTCTGGAGTGACATTTCTAGGATTGGTATTCAAAGAAGAATGCTTGCAAAAGAGAATGCATGCATAGAACTTTTTTTTTTTTTTGCAGGGAGCTCAGAGCACTTAATTGTCACTTTTCTGTGAGAGGCATAAGTGACACTGAGGCTCCTCTTTCCCCATTGTGTACTAAAGTCCGCAATCCCCTAGATAGATTTGTTCAACACCCCTCTGTTCTCTCTACTAATTAGATCTCCTCTGTTGAATTTGAAGCCTCACATTTACAATTAGAATGGTGTGCAGATGGAGAAGACAGAACTCTTTGAAGGAATTAAGTACCATAGGTCCCCAAGGAAGGGTTGATGAGATAGCTGTTGGCTGTTACTCAGGAGTTAGCAGACTTCAGTTGGAAAGTTTCATGGCTAAAGATCCTTATTTGATGGGTTGCTACAAGCATGGTAGCCTGAAAACACAGACCAGGAAATGAATGGATTTCACATGTACTGCTCGATTTGTGTTTACATCTTCTACAGGTGAGCTTGGACCACCTCAAAAGCAGAGTACTGGGTGGCTGAGGGGCTTGGAATAGCTGGCTTCACATTTGTGTAATATCATATATATTACACGACATCATTTAGAATTTAGAATTTTATTTAGCTTCTGGCTAGACAACTGTTATAGTTCAAATTCTTATCCACAAACATGTATGCCTTTAAGTAAAGGAAATTAACTACGATGATTAGCAAAGGATATGTGGGACTTGACTTCATCTCTAGCTGTGTTTTTTTATGAGGAGTATGCTACCTAAACCCATGTCTCAATCAGCTGAGACAGTTGCTGCTGCTGCTTTGTCATTTCTGCTCCTGGACTTTGAAGGTCTCTCTTGGTTTGGAGAGAGAGAGAGAGAGAGAGAGAGAGAGAGTGTGTGTGTGTGTGTGTGTGTGTGGTGTTTTGGGGAAAGGCGGAGGAGAATGAGAGGAAGCCACTTTGGGTTTTTCTCTCTGGGTTTGTTGGCTTGTATCTCCTGATTTATTAATTTCTTCAGACCAATTTCCTTCTTGGCCAATATATTATCTCTTCTCAGCAATGAATTTTTCCATGATATGGGGAATATAGCAGTGGGATGAAGGAATCCAGTTATTTTAATGGCACAGACACCTTTTTAAGATTTGACTTGTTTTCATTAAGTCATTTTAGATGTGATGAAGAAAGTGTAGATTATTGCTTAAAATACGCTCAACTTGTGTCCTAACAATGAAGTTTATGCTGAAATGGATAGCAGTGATGTGCTGTTAAGAATTGTAGATGGAAACATTAAAAAAACCAGTAGAAAACATGCATATTTCTACTGGTTATTCTTTTATATATATCCCATCATGCATTCTTTATTGTGTCACTAGAATAAAGCCAAGTGATTGTAGGGATCACGTATCGAGCTGTTAATTTCATTGCTCTTGACCTTCATTAATTTTCTTTTTAAGAAGTGAATTTTCTCATGTCCATTTTTAATCTTACAGAGAATTGTAGATGAAGTTTTAGGAAAATTTTCTCAGTTGTTTGGGAGATATCCAAATGCAAAAACAGAAAAAGTATTTGTCAGCTATTCAAAAAATTATTCAGATCTTCTGTTGTACTCAGAAACCTTGAAAATAGATCAATTTACATATGACATTTATTATAGTTATTTATAGCTTGATTTACAAAATATGCTCAGCATGCAAACTTGCTGGGTGCATACTGAAAGAAAAAATACTTAAAGGCATTTTTAGCTAAAGATGAAGTTTAAGCTGAACTCATGCACATGTTAGTGGAAACATGCATGTTCTTGAATCAGATGTTTTGTCTATAAAAACAATAAATGAATATGCCTTTATTAAAGTAAACGATTACAGGTTGAAGGCTTCAAATGAAGGCTTTCATCTTTAATTCTATTATTCATCTCTTTAAATTCTAGTTTAGATTGAGTAATACCAGGCACTGTAGGAAATGTGAGATATAAGACATGATTTCTTTTAGGTTCTTACAGTTTAGTTAGGGAGATATAAATAGCATGTGTGAAACCTTCATTGCTGTATATGAGGCAGTGTATAATCAGGAGGTGCATTGTGAGGTATGGGTCGTAATTACCAATGAACTTCAGAAAAGGAAGAGAAGAATGTGGATTGGAATAATCAGATGGAAGAGCTAGTATACTAGTTGTGTTAACTTGAGCAATTTAAAATTTAAGTTTTCTAGATTCATTTGGGCCCTCGAATGAATGAATGTGACTAATCCTTTCTTTTCTTTGGTTGGATCTCCTAGAACTCTTTTTTATTTTATCCTTTCTGTTTCTTAACCTCTTCGTGATAGTTTCATCTCTTTGAGATTCAGTTGAGCAACTTCCTCAGCTCTAGCTTTTTGTACACCAAATCTCTCTTTTCCTGTGTTGACTTTACTGTTTGATGCATTTGCTGAATTTTATAATTTTGATGGCTATATATATTTTTTATTCTTAGAAATTTTACTTATTTTCAATGTATATTCCTTCTCAGATTTTTCTTTCTTGATTTTAATTTTTAAACAGTATATTACTCTGAAGTTTTTTTTCCATATCTTCTGTTATGTCCTTAATCATTTTAAACATAATTATTTTATAGCTTCATTTAAAATTGTTTATCTGAATTTACTGAAGATTTAGTTCTGCAGTTTGTTGTGCCTTGGGTGGATAGATTCCTGGTGTACATATAAACTATGACTCATGATTTACAGTTATTGAGCTCCAAGTTCAACTACCTTGGCACTAATTTGTGGGACTTCTATGCGGCCTATATTAGGGAGACAGCCAATATAGAGTTGTTTTACATTCACATTCCAAGGTATTAACAACCCAGAACAAAATTTTATGTTGGTTTCCTTTTTTTTCTTTGTTTTTGAGATGGAGTTTCACTCTGTCGCCCAGCCTGAAGCGCAGTGATGCGATCTCGGCTTCCTACAACCTCTGCCTCCTGGGTTTAAACAATTCTCTCACCTAAGATTCCTGAGTAGTGAGGATTACAGGCATCCACCACCACGCCTAGCTAATTTTTGTATTTTTTAAGTAGAGACGGGTTTCACCATGTTGGCCAAGCTCGTCTCAAGCTCCTGACTGCAGGTCATCCGCCTGCCTTGGCATCTCAAAGTGCTGGGATTAAAGGCATGAGCTACTGCACCCGGTCTATGGTGGTTTCTTAGATTGAGAGTTAGTACATTACATGGCTGTCCAGACCCAGATATATGAGTTCCTAGGTGAGATTGTTTTTTCTACCCAAGGCTAGGCCTGAAACAGATAACTTTTTTAAAAAAAATGTCTCTCTGGACTGATGGTTGTCCCCCCTACCCCCACCTTTTCACCTTTTTATAAGGGTGGATTTTAAAGGGTCCTAGCTTTATTCAGAGGCCCGAATTCTAATCTCCATGTGGACAAAAACCTGAAATTCCTAGGGTACCCATAACAAGGCCCATCTCCCTTCCCTGCCTTGGGAAGTGACATTAGCTTGAAGACTCACCTCTTTGGTTTTCAGATCTTTTTTGTCTCTGGAATTTGAGAATTTTATTTTCTTACACATTTGCCTATACTTTTAAACAATGGTTTTGATATTTTATCCAGCATTTTTAGATTATATTGTAGAAGAACTGATTTCTTACTATTCTCCCCAGGAGGAGTTTTTGAAACCCTCTTTTCCTCTTGCACTTCAGGTCTGCAGTGATCCCTTTACTTTCCTAAATTATCAGTGAATCACTCTTTTTGGGCATCTTTCTGTCTGCCTAATCTGAGTACAGACCTCTTTTATTTAGAGAAAGTTTTCACTTGACTCTCTGCCTTTTCTTATTTCTGACCTAATTCTTTTCTGCCTTTCACAATTGAAGCCACTGAAAGTGTTCTAATAATCCATCGCTAGCTGTATTGTCTAGTGATCAGCTCATTTCTGAATGTTTTATGACTTTCCTCTCTAGCATTCAGCCGAAACCATTCTCTCCACTGTCACCAATGACAATATATATGCTATATCCAAAAGGCTTTTCTCTTCCTCCCGATGCATATACTACTTTGCTTCTCTGAGGCTTTTGTGTTGATCGTCTCCTATTTTAAATCTGATTTTTCTGAAGCTTATAGGGATCTTCTAATTTTCCTCCAGTTCTTCTACATATGTACATCTACTCTCCTCTGACTTCATCCTTAAATTCTTTTTTTTTTCTCATCTGTTAGGAGTGTAATTTTTCTTCTTGATCTTATGTGCTTCTTTCTCTATGTTGTCTTCACTTCTAAGTCATTTTTTTTTTTTTTTTTTTTTTTACAAATGACTCAGAAATCTCGATCTTGCATCTCCTGAGCTAAAATACTTGTTTTTCAATTGTCTATCATATACTTTACCCTGGATGTCCTGTTGGTGTGTCAAAATTGTTGGATTTCATCTCAAACTCATGCTTTTCTTTTCCAAAATACCTAATTCTTCTGCTTTACTTAATTTTGTCTGTGTTATCACTACTCTTCTCATGGGCTTAATTCGGTCTGTGTTACCACTACTTTTCTCATGAGCTTAAAAAAAAATTCATTTTTGTTAAGTATTTCTTTCCAATTTATCTCTGATTTGTCCCTCATTTTCCAATCGTATTGTTTCTCTCTTTGAAACATATGCACATTATTTGTCTGGTTTATCTACCCACAGGTTCACTTTTCTATAACCCATCCCACCCATCATCTTTAGATTAGCTTATGTAAATCACCAATGACCCTGTCATTACCTGGCTCAAAAACCTTAAACAATTACCTAATAATAACAGTATTAATGCCAGATCCCTTACCTGATGGAAGCAAAAGCCTGGAGAATTCAGTGCCGTTGTTCTAGGTCTGACTTCTTTGCTCTATGACTAGTTTATTCTGTGAAGAGGGTGAAATCACTAGTCATCACAAAATAGTTCTTTTCGCTCTAAAATGAAGTGCTAACAAAGGAAAAAGGGCCAAAAGAGGTTTTTCCAAAAGAGCACAACCAAATGGCTAATAAAAGAATAGATTGCCCAAACTCCATGAAATATCACCACCTAACACCAGAACAGATCACATGAAAAAGATAGGCAATACTACATTTTGACAAGGATGTGCAGCAATAGGAATTTTTATACACTGAACAGACAACTCTAGTCCTAGGTATATAGCCACCAGAAATGTGTACATATATTCACCAAGGGTAGGTACAAGAATGTTCACCACAGCACTATTCAAATTAGCCAAAAACTTGAAACTTCTTCAATTACCATAGAAAGGGTAAATAGATAGTGGCGTATTCACAAGTGGATAGCAGCGTTTAGCAGTGAGAATGGACCAACTACACAATATGGATGAATCTCACCAACATGATGAAAGAGGCTAGGCACACACAAGTACATGCCATGTGACATCATCTCTATAATGCACAAAAATGGGCACAGTGAATCCATGCCATGGTTACCCTTGGTGAGGGGCAGAAGTGGCAACTGAGAGGGAACACAGGAGGGTTCTGTGGTGCCAGAAAGCTCTTTTCCCTGGTCTTGGGGCTGGACATACAGATGCGTGCAGTTTTTGAACATTTATTGGGATGTGCATCTGTGATACATACACTTTTTGTATGGATATTAGGCTTTAATGAGCCATTTAAAAGTGGGGGCTCAGGGTGCTATAGACAAATGGTAAAGTGTAGTAAATTATTCACCCAGTCCCCTTTCCAGATGAGATAACTTTACATCTGTGAAAATGCTCTGACTGGCCTGGCACGGTGGCTCATGCTTGTAATCCCAGGACTTTGGGAGGCCAAGGTGGGGGGATTGCTTGAGGCCAGGAGTTCGAGAGACCATCCTGGACACCCATCTCTCTGAAAATAAAAAATCAGCCAGGAGTGGTGGTGCACACCTGTAGTCCCAGCTACTCTGGAGGCAGAGGCAGAAGAATTCCTTGAACCCAGGAGGCAGAAATCACAGAGATTGCACCTCTACACTCCAATCTGGGCAACAGAGTGAGACTCCATCTCAAGAAAAAAAAAGAAAAGAAAAAAAGAAAAATTTCTGACAACCATCTCTCAACATTAAAGTCAATGAATGCTGAAACTGTACAATAACTGTGAGTAAAAGGAGAAAAGTCAACAAGTACCAGAGCCGTGGTCCCACATCCTCCCCTCTCACATGGTGGGGTTTTGAAGAACGCAAAGGCAGATGAAACAAGCTCAGGGGAAGATGCAGAATGAACACCAATGAAGGGGCTGGAGTGCGGGGCAACCAGGATGAAATCCACCTGACATCTGAAAATACCCAGAGCATGGCAGCAGGGAAGGGATCCAAAGTATTCAGCCCTCTTGCTTTTTAAGTTTTTAATAATACTCATTCTGGCTGCGGTAAGATGGTATCTCATTGTGGTTTTAATTTGCATTTTCTTGATGATTAATGATGTTGAACATTTTTCCATATGTTTGTTGGCCATTTGTATATCTTCTTTGGACTAGACATAAAGTTTAAAGGAATAGGCTTTCTTTAAATGGGAAAATCTGATTTAAAAAGATGGTCTTTTGGGAGAGAAAAAGACGAAAGAGAAGGAATGAAGAAGCACCCTTTGGAACTTGGGTGGTGAAGAGGAAAAGAAAAAAGATGCATTTTAGTGTCCTACAAGACAAAAGAGAACTAAAAGACTGGCCTCCTAACCTGCCCACTGCCACCAAGACAGACAAACAGATGAAACCCCAGTGAAGTACCTGGACTTTTCTAGACAGAAAAGAAATTAAACAAGAAATCTTCTGAAATACTGCAGTATCATAAAAATGAATACAAGGGAAGTTTTTAGAGAAATAGTTTGGAAAATTAGGGAATGCATTTGCATGCAAATCAACTGAGAAAAAGTCCCTTCCTAAAAAACAACCATAAAGAAGAAGAAAATTGTAGGTCTATGTTCCAAAATGAATTAAATATACAGTCATGCTTTGCTTCACGATGGGGATAAGTTCTGAGAAATGCGTCATTGGGCGATTTTGTCATTGTGTTGTGTGACCATCATAGAGTTTATTTACGCAAATCCAGATGGTACACTTACTACCCACTTGGGCTGTGTGGTCTAGCCTATTGCCCCTAAGCTACAAACCTGGACACCAGGTTACTGTACTCAATACAGTAGGCAACTGGAACATAATGGGAAGTATTTCTGTATCTAAACATAACTAAATATAGAAAAGGTACAGTAAAAATACAGTATCAAAGTGGTTTACCTGTATAGGTCACTTCCCATGAATGGAGTTTGCAGGATAGGATGTTGCTCTGGGTGAGTCCGTGGGTGAATGGTGAGTGAAAGTGAAGGCCTAGGATATTACTGCAGAGTACTGTGGACTTTATAAACACTGTACCTGTAGGCTATGCTAACTTTGTAAAACGACGTTTCTTCTTCAATCATAAAGCAACCTTACTTTACTACAACTTTTTTTACTTTATAAACTTATAATTTTTTAAAGCTTTTTGAATCTTTTGTAATAATATTTAGCTTAAAACACAAACATATTGTATAGCTGTACACAAATGTTTTCTTTCTTTATGTCCTTATTCTATAAGCTTTTTTTCTACTTTTAGTTTTAAAACTTTTCTTAAAAATGAAGGCACACACACATGAGCCTAGGGCTACACAGGGTCAGGGTCATCCGTACTACTCTCTTCTATGTCTTGTCCCACTGGAAGCTCTTCAGGGACAGAAACATGGAACTGTCTTCTGTGATAACAATGCCTTCTTATGGAATACCTCCTGAAGGACCTGACTGAGGCTGTTTTACAGTTAACCTAAAAAAAAAAAGTAGGAGTACACTTTAACATGATGAAATTATAGTAAATACATAAACTGGTAACATAGTCATTTAGTGTCATGACCTAGTATTATATATTGTACATAATTGTATGGTCAAGACTTTTACATGACTGGCAACACAGAAGGTGACACCCACATTGCTACAAACACGAATGCATTGTGCTATGACATTACAATGGCTATGACATCACTAGGCGATAGGAATTTTTCAGCTCCATTAGAATCTTATGTATCCACTGTCTTTCTATGTGACTGAGATGCCATTACATGGTGCATGACTGTATTGAAACAAACATTTGAGGATATAAAATTCAAAAATTAAGAGCAGAAATGAAACAAAAAACAGGGAGGAAAAGAAAGAGTTCATTAAACTCAGTAAAGAAATGGTAGAAAAAGACAAAATTTTCTCAGAAATGAAGAATAAATTACAAGATGTGCAAGGAAGAATGGACTAAGTAAACATTTAAGAAGGGGCAGGAAAACAGGAAGACGCTAAAGAAATGAAAATGAGTAAAGAAAAAAGTAAAAAGTCTCAGAAAGTAGTAAAAATGAAAGACAGGCTAAGAAAAAAATACTATTTCATGTTATCTGAGTCCTCAAAGAAGAAAAATAAAACAATGGAATAGAATTAACATTTAAAACTGTAATCTAAGAACACTTTCCAAAAGTAGAAAAAGACATAAACCCACACATGGAAAGAAGTCATCTGGCAAGATGAACCCAGAACAATGAATTCTCAGACTTATCCTGGTACAACTATTAGTTCTCAAAAAATAAAGTTCTCAAGGCCTCTCTTCAGGTAAAAGGATGAAATCACTTACAAAGACAAACTAATTACACTAGCTTCAGATTTTCAAAACCAGTATACAAAGCAAAGCGACAATGGATATTTTCCTATTCCTGTAAATCTCCCAGAGTTTTGCTCTGGGAGGCAGTTAAGTCACTTAGAAACAGGTAGATACTTTCAGAGCTTAATTTTTAGATTGTTAGGTGGGTCTGAGCAGTGCTAGTGAAGGGGTAATTATCTTCTACCACTGAGGCAAGACCTTCTTCCATCCTCAATGTCATGCCCAGTAAGTTTTGAGTTTCTCCAATCTGGGTGATGGGAACAGGCACTCTTCTTGGCCCTGTGTGAGAGCTGCTTCCTCTAATCCCTTTGCATGATCCTTTCCCTTGTCTTGAGTAGTTTATCCATATGCACCCATTGATCAGTATTCAGCTAAATGCTCAAGTGGGACCCTCTGCAGATTTCTGGGGTTCTCTATGAAGGTTGAGATAATGGCAGGAGGAAGCTTGAGATAAAATTGGAAAAATGACAGATGTAATTAATTGCTTTGTATCCTGGGTTTGTAGAGCTATTCATTCAGGTTGTATAGTACTGGATGTAAAACACCACAAAGCTGGGATGAAATAAGGAATAAAGGACATGACTTTGAGGATTTAATGACCCTAGACGTCTAGACACACTTTTCCTTAAATTCTGAGTGTTCAGATTCCTGGAGCATTTAGATTGAGTTGGATTGCCTCCCTCATTGGAATGAGGTCTCTTTATTATTGGAGCTCCTATTCTGTTTATTCAGACTGTTTTTCTACGAAGGAGATCTGGCAATGTGTGTTTTTGTTATGGCTAATGTCATTGCTTCACCAGGACAGTGGCCAGAGAGATAAATTAGCTGAGTTCGCTACACTGGAACAGGTGACATTTCCATGCAATCCTGTTTTTCTGCCCATTCCTTCTTTCATTCACTTAACAAAGAGCGATTGAGCCCCTACTATGTGCTAGGAATTATATTAGGCATCAGGAATATGAAGAAGAATAAGACATGAACAGTGGCCTCAAGATGCTGGCAGCATCCCAGGCAGGGCCTGCTTGGCTTATAAGAAAATGAGCACCCCCAGCTAGCAGAGGCGAAATAATGGAAGTTTTTATGGAAAAGAATATTAGTTTGGGATGCCATTGTGGTCAGATCTGATCACTGTGTATTAAACTTTAGAGATTAAATGTCCTACTGTTCTCCACACCAAATGTTTCCTCACTCTATCACAGTGACCTTTCTATTAGGTGTGTGTGGGGGGGAGAAGGAGAAATGGGGAAATTGTTAATAAATCTGCCCATTTCTCATCAGCTATGGCTAAACATTTTGGATTTTGATTTTGATTTACTTCACTCTGGGTTCACCCAGAAGGCAGGAATGGGGTGCTTCAGTCCTCTACAAAACTTTCATAGCATCCAGTGTAAGGAATCAGGAAAGGACAGCTTAGGTTCTGCTTTTGGTTACTTAAGGCATTAAATAAGATCTGCTTTGAAACTTAAAAGATGTGTTCAAAACCCTGAGTTTTTGCTTACAACCTTCATAGCTTCAGACAAATTATTTAAATTCTTTGAACCTTAATTTCTTCATCCATAAAATGGGAAGTAATACATAGTAGGGATTATCAGTAAGAATTAAATGAGAATGTCTCTATAAAGTGCCTTATATGGTGCCTGTTTCATAATAGACCCCAAACAAATATTTGCTACGTTCCTCTGTATACATCCAAAGACAATTAAGGCACAAAACTGGTCTTGAATCCTCCATATTGCCATCTAGCAGTTATCCCTATAAGAATTTCTATGAATGGACCAGGCATGGTGGCTCAGGCCTGTAATCTCAGCACTTTGGGAGGCCGAGGCGAGGGGATGACCTGAAGTCAGGAGTTTAAGACCAGCCTGGCCAATATGGCAAAATCCTGTCTCTACTAAAAAATACAAAAATAAGCCCATCGTGGTGACAGGCACCTGTAATCCCAGGTACACGGGAGGCTGAAGCAGGGAGACTTGCTTGAACCGGGGAGACGGAAGTTGTAGTGAGCTGAGATTACGCCACTGCACTCCAGCCTAGGTGACACAGCAAGACTCCATCTCAGGGGTGGGGGGAATAAAAGAATTTATATGGATGAAATCAACTGCTCACTTGTCTAGGATTGCTACTCAGTCAAGTGGCTGTTAGCACAAATGAGTCACCAGCTATTGTTTCCACTGGAAAGGACATCTTTATTATGGAGCCTTGTGATTTTCCAGATTAAATCAATCTGGATTATTTTCATTAGGTGTTCCTTTATTACCATTATGGGCATAAGATGCAGGGAGGTAGATTTGGAGAGAATGTAACATAGCTGAGATTTTGAAATTATTACTGTTTTCTGAAAGTATAATGTCTTGAAGTAAGTTCAGAGTCCTGGTTGTGTTCAAGGAGAGGTTGGATTACTACTTACCCAAAACGGAATGGAGAGTTTGTCCAAATTACTTTTCAAGTTTGATGTTTCCTAGACAGATAATTTAAGATTTATTACATCCAGTGGAGTGGGGGAAGCCTAATTATCTACTGGAAAGGTCTTTCTGTTAAGTGGAAAAAAAACGCAAATAGCCAATTTTTAGGCAATGGTATTATTTTTTGAATGTTGATGAAGAATCCAGATTTTTATCTTTGGAATGTATAAACATTGGTGAGAAAAAAATTTCTTCAAGTATTATTAAAATTTTCTGATGTTTCAACAACTCAGCCATGGCTACACGATTTGGATTTTTGCTTCTCATTTATTTCACTCCCAAGTTCACCCAAGAGTCAGGAATAAGATGCTTCAGTCCTCTACAAAATTTCCATAGTGTCCAGCGTAAGGAATCAGGAAGGGATAGTGGGAAGGTAGATTTGGAAACAGCAATTTTGATTTTGTATCTTATATTTTATTGATTTCCTCTCACCTTAATTTTCTTCCTTCTGCTTGCTTTGGGTGTAATTTGTCCTTTTTCTAGTTCCTTAAGTTAGACAGTTAAATCATGGTTGTAAGAACTTTCTTATTTTCCAATATTAGCATTTAATGCCATGAGTTTTCCTTTAATCACTGCTTGACCTGCATCCCATTAATTTTGATTGTGGTTTCATTTTAAATCCAATACCAAATATTTTTTAATTACCCTTGTGATTTTCTTATTTTAAAGTGTGTTAATTTTCAAATATTTGGGGCATTTCCAGATATCTTTCTGTTATTGAGTTCTAGTTTAATTTCATCTTAGTTATAAAACATACTTTGCATTTTTAAAATTCCCTTTAAATTTGTTGAGATTTTTTTTTTTTTGTAGCTGAGAACATGGTTGCTCTTGGCGAATATTTTATGTACACTTGAAAAGAATGTTTATCCTGCTGTTGTTAAGTGTCAAGAAGGTCAAGCTAGTTTATACTATTACTTAGATTTTGTATATCCATACTAATTATCTGTATATTTGTTTTATTACTGATAGAGGAACGTTGAATTCTCTAATGTCAATGTCAGCTTGTGGATTTGCCTATTTCTTATTTGAGTCTATTAGTCTTTGCTTTGTGTATTTTGGAAACTTGTCTTAGGTACATTTAGGATTGTTAGGATTGTTAAGTCTTGCTGGCGTATTATATCCCCTCATCATTATGTAATATTCTTCATAGTTTTCGGTATTCATTGTTTGGAAGCCACTTTTGTCTGATCTAGATTTCTTTCTATTAGTGTTATTTTGTTATTTTTTCCACCCTTTTTTCACTTACCTTTGTCTTTATATATAAAAAATGGGTTTCTTGTAGACTGCGTATATCTGGGTCTTACTACTTTTGTTACTTTTCTAATTTGACAATCTCTGCCTTCTAATGGGGACAGATAGACTTCATTATTATTTAATAAAAATTGTTGATATGGTTGGATTTAAATCTACCGTCTTGCTACTCATTTTCTAAATGCCACATTTTTTGTTTTCTTACTCTCTTTCTGCCTTATTTTGCATTATTTATTTTTTTTTGTGATTCCACTATTGGATTATTAGTTGTACCACTTTTAAATTGTTTAGTATTTGATGCAGGATTAGCAAAATATATCTTATCATATATTACAGTCTATGGTTAATTAATTATATTGCTTCCTTTATAGTACAACAATGTATTTTATTTTCTTTGTCTCATCTTTTGTGTTATTTTTGTCATATATTTTACTTCTATATATGCCATAAATTTCATAATTTATTGCTATTATTTTGCTTAAGATAGTTAATTTCCTTTAAAGAGAGACTAAAAATAAGAAAAATATACTTTTATATATATTCTGATATTACCAATTTTATTGCCCTTTATTTCTTTGTGTGGGTGAAAATTTCTGTCTTTTATCGTTTGCCTATAGAGGTTTCTTTAACTCCCCTTTTAATGCAGGTTTACTGGTAATGAATTTTCTAAACTTCTGTCTTATAGAAAATATTTTTATTTTGCATCCATTTATAAAAGATATTTTTGCTGGGCGTAGAAATCTAGGTTGACATTTTTTTCTTTCAACACTTTAAAGATCCCACTCTCTTGTCTTGTCTTGTATAGTTTCTGATGCAAAGTCTGTCATTCTTATCTTTGTATCTCTGTATGTAATGTTTCTTGTTTCTCTGGTTGCCTTCAAGATTTTCTCTTTATCTTTGAGTTCAGCAGTTTGAGTATGATGGGTCTTTGTGTCTGTGTGTATTTATCTAGCTTGCGTTTCTCTGAGCTATTTAGATCTGGTGTGTTGTCTCTTATTAATTATGGAAAATTATGTCATTACCTCTTCAAATATTTTTTCTGTAGTGTTCTTTCTCTCTTTTCCATCTGGAATTTTAATTACACGTATGTTAAACTGTTTAATATTCTACCACAGTTCTTTAATGCTCTGTTTTTTTCTTTGGTTTCAATTTGGAAAATACTTTTTCACTTATTTTCAGTTTTACTTGTTTTTTCTTAAGCTATGTCTTATTGCAAGAATTTTGTATGTCAGATATCATGTTTACTGGAAGTAATATAGCAACAACAAATCCTAAACTCATTGTATTATGCTTTTTATTTCTAGCTTTTCATGTGACTTCTTTTTTAATTTTTAATTTTTTTTTTTTTTGAGATGGAGTTTCCCTCTGTTGCCCAGGCTGGAGTTCAGTGATGCCATCTCAGTTCACTGCAACCTCTGCCTCCTGGGTTCAAGTGATTCTCCTGCTCCTGCCTCCTGAGTAGTTAGGATTACAAGAGTGTACTGCCAAACATGGCTAATTTTTGTATGTTTAGTAGAGATGGGGTTTCACCGTGTTGGCCTTGAACTTCTGATCTCGAGTGATTTATCTGCCTGCTTTGGCCTCCCAAAGTGCTGGGATTATAAGCACAAGCCACCACACCTGGCCATCCATGTGACTTTTTGATAGTTTTTATTGCTTTGCTGAAATTTCTATCTCTTCATGCAAGTTATCCATCTATTCAACTAGATTATTTAAAATATTCTCTAGTTGTTTAAAAATCTGTCTGATGATGCTAATGCCCATATCGTCTCTGGGTCTTATTAATCTATTGATTGCTCTATGTCTTCATAATGGTTTGCTTCATCTTATTATTTTGTCTGTCTTATTTTTGATTGACCGCCACATATTTTATATAAAAGAGTAGTGGTATCTGAGGTAAGTCATATTTATGTCCTGAAATGGGCATGACTTTTCTTATTTCACCTACTAGTGTATGGGCTTGAGGTACTCTTGTCAGTACATATTGAGTTTAGGTTTTGTAATTACTGTAGTTACTTACCTTCAGTAGACTGTGAGCTTCAAATTCCTTCAGTGGTGGACTGCTGCTAACTTGCACTTGATATGGGGCCTGAGATGTTGAGAGTTTTTCCTCTGTATTTATGTTTCACCATTAGTTTTTAGCAGCCCCTGCATGTTTCCATCACAGATAGGATCTTTATTCATATTCTTGCCATTATACCCTCAGGTGTATCTTGCTTTTTACTTCTAGATTTCCTTGTGATTTCTTTTTTATTCCTTCTTAAGAGTATCTGGTAAAAGTTTAAGAAAAATAACTCAGCAAACTGACACAAGAACAGAAAACCAAACACTGCATGTTTTCACTCATAGACAGGTGATGAACAATGAGAACACTTGGGCACAGGGAAGGGAACAGCACTCACAGGGCTAGGAGTGGCGGTGGAGGGGAGGGGAGGGGAGGGGAGGGGAGGGACAGCAGGGTTGGAGGGGTAGGGAGGATGGGGAGGGATAACACCAGGAGAAATGCCTGATGTAGGTGATGGTGGGGAGGAGGATGGAGATTGCAAACTACCATGGCATGTAAGTACCTATGCAACAATCCTGCAGGATGTAGGATGTGCACATGTACCCCAGAGCCCAAATACAACAAAAAAAAAGAAAGATGCCTGTAATCCCAGCACTTTGGGAGGCTGAGGTGGGCGGATCACGAGGTCAAGAGATCGAGACCATTCTGGCCAACATGGTGAAACCCCATCTCTACTAAAAATACAAAAAAATTAGCTTGGCATGGGTGGCGCGCACCTGTGGTCCCAGCTACTCGGGAGGCTGAGGCAGGAGAATTGCTTGAACCTGGAGGCGGAGGTTGCAGTGAGCCGAGGTCACGCCACTGCACTCCAGCCTGGCACCTGGTGATGGAGTGAGACTCTGTCTCAAAAAAAAAAAAAAAAAAAAAAAAGAAAGAAAGAAAGAAAAATAACTGATGAATGGGTGCAGATTCTGCTTGTCTATAGGGGTCTAGGGATTGCATATTGTGTCATTAGCCCACACTTGACCTTGAAGAATTTGTTTAGTATCACATGACACTGGTTAAAAAATAAAAGAATTTGTTAAAATTTCAGCTGTTTTCTTTTTACCTACTTTTATGGCACCTGCCTTTTCCTTTCATGCTCTGCCAGAAGGGAAATAGTTTATGTGCTTCATCTCCAGGTGTGGACTGTTGTTGTGTGTTATTTGGTGTGATGCCGCAGGGAAGATCTTTGTTCTTCTGGTACAGCACTTGTCTTAGGTAGGTCCTGTGTCCTTGAGTCTCAGTGGTGGTACTTTCTCAGTATTTTTATCCCTCTCCTGCATTTCAGCCAAACTGCCTTATATTAGGTTGGGACTAAAATATTTGTGATTTTTGCCATAACTTTTAATGGCAAAATCCACAATTACTTTTGCACCAATCTAATGTCTGTGGGACCTCTTGTGTAGTCAGATTTTTCTGCTTTGCCTTCAGTGGCTGTGTATGAGTGTAGGATTCTGGGCTAGAGAGAGTTTCTCACTTTCCAGAAGCTTTCTTACCCCTGTAACAGAGAACTTTTGCTGTCTTTCCTTTTGAGAAGCAGGGATCTTTGCCAGTGCTCTGAAAGCAGGAGGTTTCCTTGCCTTCTCCACAGCAGCTTTAGACTTTCGCCTCTTGTAAAAGAAGTGGGTGAGACGTTGAGCATGTTCCACCGCAGCCACAGATGTTCAGGGGTCTAGGGATTGCATATTGTGTCATCAGCCCACACTTGACCTTTAAGAATTGGTTAACATTTTAGCTGTTTTCTTAATTACTTTTATGGCACCTGCCTTTTCCTTTTGTGCTCTGCCAAAAGGGAAACAGTTTGTGTGCTCCATCTTTCATTAGAGGGGTCTATGACTCACTGGAACTGACTTCACTTGGTTGCTTTGTGTTCTCAGCTCTCTGACGGGCTCACGAATAGGTTTTTGGGCTTTTTTTTGTTGTTGTTGGGATGGGATCTATATTCTCTTGGGCTTTCTATATCCTAAGTGGAAGTGGAACTTGAGGAAAATTTAGTAAAGGAATTATTTATAGGAAGCAGATCAGATCTATGAAAAATCACAGGATAATGCAGTACCCTGGGGCAAGTAGTAGCAGGGCTTTGTTACATCATGTTACGGGTTACATTGTGTCCCTCCAAAAGATATGTTGACGCTGTAACCTCCCGTTTCTCCAAATGTGATCTTATTTGGAATGGGAATCTTTGCAGATATAATTAAATGAAGACAAGGTCTTTAGCTGTTAAAATTTAAAAAAATGTGGGCTGTAATCTTATATGTCTAACATTCTTATAATAAGAGGAGAAGAGACGTAGACAGAGACACAGGGAAAACATCATGCGAAGCTGAAGGAGAGATTGGAGTGATGCATCGATAAGCCAAGAAACGGCAAGGATTGCCAGCAACTTTCACAAGCAAGGCAGGTGCAAGGAAAGATCCTCGTTACACCCGTCAGAGAGCATGGTCCTACTAAAGCCTTGATTTCAAACTTCTGGCCTCAGAACCATGAGACAAATGTCTGTTGTTTTAAGTGTGGAAATTTGTTATGGCAGCCTTAGGGAACCAACACACACCCTTAGGCATGAAGGGGTGAAGAGACGGGAGGGACAGAGCTGTGTGGAGCTCTCATCTCAGGATGACACTAACATGGGGGTAGCAGGGACTCCAGGGAATAAACAACCTAACCTCTCTATCCTCTATCCTTTCATCCTCTTGCTGGGGGTCTTCTTTGATTAAACTCAACTGGAAACCAGAGGACAAGCGTGTCAGTTGAGGTAGTCTATGTAAGTCAGCCTCCTGGGGAAGACAGCAGAGTAGGGAAGGTTGAATAGAAAATGTGAGAAACAAAAGGGAGGTAGTGAGTCCAACAGGGCTTTGTGTAACTGACAGTGTAACTCTCTAAATTTGTTTCTGGTAGGGGGTATGGTATCACTAGAAAGACCACCAAGTTAGCAGATCCGTGGAGTATTCTGGCTCTGCACTGACTCATTGTGACTTGAACATTTCGTTTAACCTTTCTGATACTCTATTTCTTCATCCTTAAGAAGGGATTAAGCTAGATGACCTCTGCGGTCTCTTCTCGGCCTTTTGTTGTGCGTACAGGAATGAGTAATCTTATGTCAGACAAAATGAGGTCTAAAATAAATGTTCTGAGTTCATAACTTGGAATGTTTATGATTTTTCAACCAGGTTCAGTTGAAGAAAACTGATTATTGTTGATGATAATTATACCTTTACTTACCAGGTGTTAAAATTTAAAAAAATGTGTTTTCATGTCTATTATCTCTTTTAAATGTAGTAGCTGTGAAAACTTTGCTACTTAGGGGTTAAAATTCTTTTTGTCTGTGTGTTTATAATCCGAATGGCTTGTCTCAGAGAAACGTTGAATTGCTTGTTAATGACACTTGTTTTTGTCAAAGAACTTACCACTTATTTTTTATAGTTCTTTCCTTTCAGGTACTCTTTTAGCATAGAGTTGCAGAGAGGGAGGAAAAAAAAGTTTTTGGGCCTTATGTATTCTCTAGTCACTAAGGAGCCAAAAGGTTTTTTTTACTGATGCTCTTTCAGCCTTTGAAATCAAAGGTCTTCTCCCACATAGGCTACAGAATTCTTGGTGTGGGGATGCCTGTGAGGACTCTGACATTGCTGATCCAGATGTTAGAGAGCTTTGAGCAAAGGCAAAGACTAATGAGCCAGTAATGTTATACATCACAGACAAACCAGATGGAATCAGTTTCAGACTTCCTGGTGTCTGCAAAGGGAAGTTTTTCTTTTGTGTGAGTCTCAACTCAATTGATACCTCATTCAGAATGGCTCCTCTTATCACACAAATCCATGGTTATCATTTTCCTTCTGCTCTCCAAATATTCTCGGTTAATAGTTCATCATAGATGACCTTCTGATGTCAACTCATTTCTCAAGGCAGGGATCAGGAAGACCTCCAGTATGGTGACATGGAGAACGATACACTTATTTAGGGACAAACAAAACAACCAAATTGTAACAGGACTATTATATGGAGCTGTACACTGGATGACTGAGTAGTAAGAGATTCCCTTGGAGGAAGCAACAGGGCAAGAGATGTTAGCACCCGGAGGGAAAAAAGAATGACAGTAAGTATGGAAATAAAAGAGAACAAGATAAGGTGGTATTATTTTATATAAATTCACTTTCCTGAATCTAGCCTACCTCTTACGAATTTGGCAGTGGTTCATCTGATATGGAGTAGCTGATTGCAAACTAGGTAAGTGTGAGTCAATGACCACAGAAAGAGGCATCGAGGCAGAGGAAAGCCCAGGATTCAGAGACCAGTTGGCAGCAGTAGGTGAGAGTCTGATCATTGGAGAGGGTTTTGTGTTTACTTCTAAGAAGTGCTGTTTTTGGAATGTCTGGGGCAGAAAAGAAGTCTCAAGTAATCTTAGATCCATAAAGCAAGGAGTCTGTGGATAGAACTCAATTTTACTGTATTTGTTTCTTTTGTGATCTTATGTGTTTTAAAAACATTATCCTGCCAGATAGGTCTATGGCACAAAAAGGTTAAGAATTTCTGAACTAGTATAATTGCAAAGATATGGAACCAACCTAAGTGCCCATTGACCAACTAGTGGAAAAAGAAAATGTGGCATATGTACACCATGGAATGCTACTCAGCCATAAAAATGAACAAAATAATGTCTCTTGCAGCAACCTGGATGGAGCTGGAGGGCATTATTCTAAATGAAGTAACTCAGGAATAGAAAAACCAAATACTGTATGTTCTCTTATAAGAGGGAGCTAAACTATGAGGTTGCAAAGGAATAAGAATGATATAATGGACTTTGGGGACTTGGGGAAGGGAGGTTTGGAGTGGGTGAGGGACAGAAGGCTACATACTGGGTATAGTATACACTGCTTGGGTGACAGGTGCACTAAAATCTGAGAAATCACCACTAAAGAGCTTACCCATGTAACCCCAAACTACCTGTACCCCAAAAATTATTGAAAAAAAATAGAGGATACTTAATGGTTTAATGAGTGAGATAGATTTATGTATTTGTCAGCTTTGTTTTGTAGTAAATAAACTCAAAACTTAAAAAAATTCTGAATTAGGAAAACAACTCAATAAAGAGGCACCTAGATGACTAATGTTGGTGCATTTACTAGGTTCCACGCCAGCAGATAAACTGAGGTCTGAATCAGCAAGCTGCACACACTGAAAGAACATCATATAGGCATAACAAACAGCCAGTCAAGGTTGAGGTGATCAATGAAATGTCAATGTATTGCACAGCCCTTACACATTCAGTACATGATATATGCATAACACAATTTTTTTTTATATTTGAACTTAGTATGGTTTCCTGGTAAGAGTAACTCTTCCACCTGGTAAAGCTTGTTATCTACTTCCTTTCTTGTACCAAAATAAATTCCAGAAGGATCAAATGCTTAAATGTAAAAATATGAATCTATAAAAACACTAGAATAATACTTTCATGGGTTTAAAAAATGATCTTGGAATGGGTATGACTCTTTTAAGTATGACATAAAACTAAGAACCATAAGGAAGAGGATAAACAGATTTGCCTATACAAAAATAAAAAAAATTATTGAAGAAAGTACCATTGGAAAGTCAAAAGACAGCCTGAAAAAAAATAATGGCAACACTTGTAACAAAAGGACTCATTTTCCGTAGTACCAAAATTGCTTCTAAAATCAGGAAAGAAAAAGACCAAAATTCAGAGAAAAATGTGTATAAGACATAAAGAGGGAGTTTGCATAAAAAAGAATGAATCTGTCTTATAAACAGACTCATGCTCACTGATAATGAAAGAAATAAAAAATAAATGGACAGATTATCATATTACCCCCGCTGAATTGGCAAAGATTTAAAAGTTGATAATTCCCTCAGTTGACTAAGATCTATGAAAACAATACTCTTGCACACTGTTGTTCCTGGGAGAACAAATTGGTACAAGTGTTTGAAGATCAATTTGACAATATTTATAAACATTTTAAATGTTCCTTTGACTCACCATTTCTACTTTTATGAATTTATTTTGTAGATAAATTCACATAAATTTGCAAAGTTATGTATACAGGCTGTTTCTTGCTGCTTTCTAATAATAACAAAAGCAAAATAGAGACACTAAGAAGTAGCCTACGTGTTTATCCAAGGTGGCAGTGTACCCTCATGATGGTACATTAATACAATGGTTTACAGCTATTAACATGGGCCACACATATTTTATTAATATGGAAAGCTCTCTAACATACATTAAATTAAAAAATAAGCTGCAGAATAGTGTGTAAAAAATGATCTCATTTGCATTAAAAACATTCAGAATATTCACAAAATATGGAATGTTAGCAGTGGTTACCCTGGTGGTGCAGAATGGGATGGGGAGTGAAGAGGGAGCAGGGGAAGACTGGAGATTTGCAGAATCTTCCTACCTACTCCCACTCTATAGCATTCTGTATTATTTTAAAAATTTAAAGCAAATTTATAATTTATTTAATAAAACATCCATAAATTTTTTTTTTTTTAAGAAAAAGGATTACTTACTGCTATGGTTTGAATGTTTGTGCCCTCTGAACCTCATGTTGAGATTTAATTGGTGTGGGGCTTTTAGGATGTGATTAGATCATCTCTGTCTCACATGCTCACTTCTGCCTTCTGCCCTCCAGCATGGGCTGACCCTTGCCTGATGCCAGTGCCATGCTCTTGGACTTCTTAGCCTCCAGAACTGTGAGAAATAAATTCATTTTCTTTATAAATCATTCAGTCTGTGGTATTTTGTTATAGCAGCAGAAACCAGACTGAGACATTTACCAAGAAAAAAAGAATGGCTGCTTAGGTATTAGATATTCCCATTTATATGATGTTGAGAGATTGGGAAGGGACATATTAAAGTAAGGTTGGTGGCTTTGGGAATGCCTCTAGACCCACCTCAGTGATGTATGTTCACCCTCTTGCATTTTTCTAAAGGAAATATTTCTGTGGGCCATGCAAGCTCAGGGCATTAAATCCTCTGGGATGCTACTTGTGGTGATTATCCTTTCCCAACCTCCACATTTTAGCCTTGTACAGAGTGATATCATTGTAGACCCGGAAGTGGTTCAGCCTGTGGTTGTGGCATTCTGGGTTGACCAGGAGATGTGAGGCTGAGAGATGCTTATTGAGTGTGGCTTCTCCAGTATCCCAGCATTGCAAAGCCTAGGGAGGTCTAAGCAGGACAGCCCTGGCTGGGCCAGCCACACTTGTCCTTCCTGCCATAGTAAGCCTGACACAAGATGTCGAGAAAAGTTAAAGATGCATTGTTTCCACATGCACACTTCACACCCATGTGAGCCAGCTCTCTCCCTTTTAGACTTAGACCTTTTTTTGTGTAAGTGGTGGGAGCTCCAGCTAGAATGTTCTCCCTGTCTTCCCTAGTCTCCTCTCTCCAAGGAGATGCTCCATATCTGAAGAGATGCTGTTGCAAATGATCAGAGTGTTTACTCTCCTCCTCACTGCAAAAACATGGGCTTTACTGTGCTATTTACTCAAGTCTCTGTGAAGCAGCCCTGCTTCAGAGCTGCACGTTTTAGACTGGAGTTGTGTGAATGAATGAGAAGGCTAGGCTCCAAGGGCTCTGAATTCCATCCAATTTCCTGATTTTTCAGTCTGTATCTCTGGGTATTTCTTTCTCGAGACCTGGGAAGCATGGTGAATGAGATTCAGAAGCCTGGCATCTGCAGGTTTCTCCAGGTTATCATGCTGAGACACGGGCTTCCTGGTAATCATGTGACCTATAGGTTGTCCAGGGTAGGTAGCTGAGAGGTGTTTGGGCATGTGGGTCTGAAGATCCATTTGAGGTCCAGTCACATTTAGGGGAAGCTGATGTGAAAGTCCCAGATGAAACTGCCCAATGAGTATCCACAGTGGCAAGAGTGGAGGGTTGGGCTGTGTCATCAGGGGAGCACTACAGGCCCAGAGGCTACCACCCCTGAACTTTCCGAAGGTCTAAGACAATATCAGAAGTCCCTGTGGAGGGATTCACACAAACCGAGTATTGTGCATAGGGTTTCTGCGTGCATAGTTCCTTGAGGTCCAGTCCCTGCAAGGTCTGGTTCTGATAGACCTCATCTGGGATTGCCTCCTCCCTTGGGTGTCCCATTATGGGCTTGATGCTGCTTGTCTGGTCTGGCCTCTCTCGGCACCTCTCTTCATCCTGGGTCTTCTCCAGGCAATGGTGTCCTCTGCTGTCTCCAGGCAACAGTGTCCCTGTACTGCCCTGCCCCAGCTTCTCAGAATCCAGCCTGGTTACTAGAATTGCCCCTGCATACTGCCAGGAAAGGACTTACTGTCAAGAGGCAGAGCCAGGAAGTATTGGACACATGATTAGACCTGATTTTGGCCAATTATTTTATTCCTGATTATATGCTTTCCACTTCTCTCCTCCATCTTCTCTGCCACTTGTCCTGCAGTTTGCTGTGTGGTTACAGACAAGTTCCATGGAGAAGCCAGTTCCAAATGTAGAGGCTAATGAAGTCTGGCTGATCATGCAGGAGAGGGAAGGAACAGACTGTTGAGGCTGAAGGTTGTTTTGCCGATGTCTTGCATTCCCTGTGCACACCAGGTTAGGCTGCTGGGAATCCACAGTCCTGGCCCAAGAACCGTCACAGTCGTAGTGAAACCATGTCTCTGGGATGAGGTTTGTGAGCTCCCAACAGGCCTGGTTAGGGGTGGCTGGAATGGGGGTGGAGACTAGAATACAGAGGACTAGAAACTAGGGCTAGGAGGAGAATTAGGGTGAAAGAGAAGACAGTAGTGGAAATTGGGACCCTGATGAACATAGCGGTGGAAAATGCACATGTTAAAACCAACAGAGGAGAGATGGACAGGGTAATCCTTAAGTTAGGGTAGTAGATAGGGCAGAAACGGAAAAAGTGGGATGGAACAGGAGAGTCGGGTGCAGCCTAAGAATTGAGGAAGAATGGGAGAAAGGGCTGGATGATGAGAGCAGGAAGGGATGGAAAAAAGTGAAGGCTGGGGTTAAGATGGAGAAATTCAAGGTAGCTGTCCTGACATCTGTTTATATGAGAGCTCTAGTTACTCACTTGTCCACAGGAGTCAACATTTTCCCCTGACCTCCTTCAGCATTTATCTCACACATGCCCACTCCTTGCATCATCCCATGACTGAATGCCCATTGTGAAACACATGTGCCCCTCCATTTTGATCTAGTGAATAGGCTCCACCAACCAGGAAAATGGTCCCAGTAAATAGGTTTAAGAGTGATCATGGGGGCCGGGCGTGGTGGCTCATGCCTGTAATCCTAGCACTTTGGGAGGCTAGGATGGGGGAGATCACCCAAGGACAGGAGTTGGAGACCAGCCTGGCCAACATGGCAAAACCCCATCTCCACAAAAAATACAAAAATTAGCCAGGCATGGTGGCAGGTGCCTGTAATCCCAGCTACTCTGGAGGCTGAGGCAGGAGAATCGCTTGAACCCAGGAGGCAGAGGTTGCAGTCAGCCGAGATCACATCACTGCACTCCAGCCAGGGTAACAGAGTGAGATGCCCTCAAAAACAAGCAAATGAACAATCAAATAAACAAACACCAAAATGATCATGGGAAATAACAAAGAGAAGAAATGGGGCTATACTATTATTCTCTGTTCTTGGGATGCCATGTAGTTTTGCCCCTCAAGAGGCATATATTGATTAAAGGGCTAGGAAAGAGTTAGGGGATTGGGACCTAGGAGAGCAGTTCTGAGGCAGGACTTGGGAAATTGGGACAAAGTCAGTTCCCCAGGCTCTTTAACTTACCACATTGTTCAAAGCCCTTTCCTATCGTTTACATTACTGTATGAATATGTGGGACTAGAGAAGGGATATTATGTCAATTTTACCAATGAGGACACTGAAGACCAGAGAGGGAACTACCATAGGCAGGCAGTGGATGACAAAGCAGGTGGGACTAGAACTGGGGCAAAAGGAGGGGCAGGGAGGATGGAGCACAAAATGGATCAAAGCAGCGACTAGCACCATTACCTCTGCCCATGTCTCTGGGCTGGAACCTATAGGGAGGAAGTGATTAAAAGCAGAACTGTATTTTTGAAGCTTACCCCTTGGTCCTGGTGGTCGCTTGGTTTGATGCCTTACTCTTAACCAGAACCAGAAACGTAGAGCCAAAGCTGGTAGAATGACTGCCCACTCCTGAGCGCCTAAAGACTAGATTTAGGCTTTCTTGATCACTACCTGAGCTGCCGCCTCCATGTCAGATGATTAAGGAGGCTACTGTACTTTTCCCTTTTCTTTTTCTCTGATGTAGCACCCCTCTCTGCTTTAACATTCCTGGTTTCTTTGATTACTGTACAAATCATAAGCCCCTTCACTTTTCTATTCTCTTTAGTACTTTTATCACCATGGTATTCTGATTTATCTCCCTTGATCCAATACCCTTTTCCTCCCTTGACAAAACTCTCAGTTGTACTCTCTAGAAGTCCAGTTACATGATTACCAAACTTCCCTTTTTCCTTAGACTATTTTTTATTTTTATTTGTTTTTATTTTAGATTCAGGGGGTACATGTGCAGGTTTGTTGCATGGACATATCGCATGATGGTGAGGTTTGGGTTTCCAGTGTGCTCATCACCCAAATAGTGAACATTGAACCTCATAGATAATTTTTTTTAACTCTCACTTCCTCCCATCCTCCACCCTTTTGCAATTTCCAGTTCTATTATTTCCATCTTTATGTCCTTGTGTACCCATTATTTAGCTCTTACTTAGAAATGTGAACATGTGGCATTTGATTTTCTGTTTCTGAGTTATTTCACTTAGGAAAATGGTCTCCCACTCCACACATATTGCTGCAAAGGACATGATTTCATTCTTTTTTATGGATTCATGGTATTTCACGGTGTGTATATATACATTTTTTCTTTATCCAGTCATCCATTGATGGGCACTTAGATTGATTCCATGACTTTGCTATTGTGAACAGTGCATGATAAACATACCAGTACAGGTGTATTTTTTACATTATGATTTATTTTTCTTTGGGTAGATACCCAATGGTGGTATTGCTGGATCAAAAAGTAGTTATATTTTTAGTAATTTGAGAAATTTCCATACTGTTTTCCATACATGTTGTGTTAATTTACATTCTTACCAGATGTGAGGGGTATAAGGGTTCTTTTTTCTCAGCGTCCACAACAACATCTGCTGTTTGTAGACTTTTTAATAGTAACCATTCTGAATGGTGTGTGATAATATCTCATTTTGGTGTTACTTTGTATTTCTCTGATGATTAGTGATGTTGAGAATTTTTTCATATGCTTGAGGATGCTTGTATGTCTTGAGAAAGGTATGTTTATGTACTTTACCCTCTTTTTAATGGGATTTTTTTTTTTCTTGTTGAATTGTTTGAGTTCATTGTAGATTCTGGATATTAGTCATTCATTGGAGACATAACTTGCAAACATTTTCTCCCATTCTGTAGGCTGTCTATGTACTTTATTGATTGTTTCTTTTGCTGTGCAGAAGCCTTTAAATTTAATTAAGACTCATTGGTCTATTTTAATTTTTATTGCATTTGCTTTTGGGGTCTTAGTCATAAACTTTTTGTCTAACCTGATGTTCAGAAGGGTTTTTCCTTGGTTTTCATTTAGGACTTTTATAGTTTCAGGTCTTAAATTTAGGTCTTTAATCCATCTTGAATTACTTTTTGTATGTGGTGAAAGACAGGAGTCAAATTTCATTCTTCTGCATATGGCTATTCAATTTTCCCAGCACAGTTTTTTTTTAATATAGTTTCCCTATTGCTTATTTTTGTCAACTTTGTTAAAGATCAGTTGGTTGTAAGTATGTGGCTTTATTTATGGGTTGTCTATTCTATTTCATTGATCTGTGTATTTATTTTTGTGCCAGTACTATACTGTTTTAGTTACTATAATATTGTATTATAATTTGAAGTCAGGTAATACGCTGCCTCTGGGTTTCTTCTTTTTGCATAGAATTTCATTGGTTTCTGGGCTCTTTTTTGGTTCCATATGAACTTTAAGGATTTTTTTTTTTCTAATTCTGAAGAATGCTGTTGGTAGTTTTGTAGGAATTACATTGAATATGTAGATTGCTTTGGTGAGTATGGTCATTTTAATGATATTGATTCTTCCAACCCATGAGCATGGGATGTTTTTCTGTTTGCTTGTGTCATCTGCAGTTTCTTTCATCAGAGTTCTGCAGTTCTCATTATAGAGATTTTTCACCTCCCTAGTTAATTATATTCCTAAGTATTTAACTTTTTTGTAGCTATTATAAATGAGATTGCATTTTTGATTTGATCCTTTGGTTAGATCATTATTGGTGTATAGAAATGCTACTGATTTCTGTATGTCAAGTTTGTATCCTGAAAGCTTACTGAATTTGTTTATCAAATCTGTTTTTTTTTTTGGTGCAGTTTTAAGGTTTCTAGTTATCATATAATCAGAATTTGACTTTCTGTTTTTCAATTTGGTTGCCTTTTATTCTTCTCTCTTGCCTGATTGTTCTGGCAAGAACTTCCAAGTACTACGTTGAATAAAAGTGGTGACAGTGGGCTTCCTTGTCTTGTTCAAGTTCTTTAGAGGGAATGTTTTCAACTTTTTCCCATTAACTATGATTTTGGCTGTGAGTTGGTTATAAATTGCCTTTGTTATGTTGTGGTATTTTCTTTCTGTGCCTAGTTTGTTGTAAATTTTTATCATAAAGTGATGCTGAATTTTATCAAATGCATTTTCTGCATCTATTGAGATGATCATATGGTTCTTGCCGTTCATTCTGTTTATGTAATCTATACATTTATTGATATGTGCATGTTGAACCATCCTTGCAACCTTAGGATAAATCCCAGCTAATCATGGTGTATTATCTTTTTAATATGCAGTTGGATTCAATTTGTGACATCTTGTTGAAAATTTTTATGTCTACATTCATTAGAAATACTGATCTATAGTTTTCTTTTTTGTTGTGTCCTTATCTGGTTTTGGTATCAGGGTGATACTGTCTTCATAGAATGAGTTAGGTGAATTCCCTCCTTCTAATTTTTTGAATAGTTTTAGGGGGATTGGTATTAATTCTTTGTATGCTATTTCAAATTTGGCTGTGAATCCATCTCATCCTGGGCCTTTTGGTTGTTGTTATTGGGAGGTTATTTATATTTTTGTTTGTTTATTACTAATTCAATCTTGCTGCTCATTATTGATCTGTTAAGGAATTTGATTTCTTCCTGGTTCAATATCAGGAGGTTATATGTTTCCAGGAATTTATCCATTTCCTCTAGATTTTCTAGTTTGTGAATGTACTGTTGTTCATAATAATCTCTGATGATCTTTTGTATTTCTGTGGTGTGTACATTTCTGTGGTATGTTGCAATGTCTCCTTTTTCATTTCTGATTGTGTTAATTGAGAACTTTTCTTTTGTTGGTTAGTCTAGCTAGTGGTTTATCAGTTTTGTTTATCTTTTTGAAGAATCAGCTTTTGTTTCCTTGATTCTTTGTATTGACTTTGGGCCTCTATTTTATTTAGTTCTGGTCTGATTTTTTTTTTTTTTAACTTTGGGTTTGGTTTTTGTTTTTCTAGTTACTTGATGTATGATGTTAGATTGTTAATTTATAATATTTCTACTTTTATGATGTAGGTATTAATGCTATATATTTCCCCATTAGCACTGCTTTTGCTGTATCCCAGAGGTTTAGGTATGTTGTGTTTTCATTTTCATTCATTTCAAAACATTTTAAAATTTTCAAGTTAATTTCTTTACTGACCTAGTGATCATTCAGGAGCATGTTTTAATTTCCATGCATTTGTATAGTTTTCAAAGTTTAGGCTGTGCATGGTGGCTCCTGGCTGTAATCCCAGCACTTTAGGAGGCTAAGGCAAGAGGATCACTTGAGCTCAGGAATTTGAGACCAACCTGAGCAACATGGCAAGACCCTGTATCTAGAAAAAAATAAAAAATTAGCTAAGCATAGTGGCGTGCATCTGTAGCTCCAGCCACTAATTAGGAGGCTGAGTTGGGAGGATCATTTGATCCTGGGAGATTGAGGCTGCAGTGAGCTGTGATCATGTCACTGCACTCCAGCCTAGGTGACAGAGTAAGAGCCTGTCTCACAAAAAAAGTTTCTATTGGTGTTGATTTCTAGCTTTATTCCACTGTAGTCTGCGAAGATACTTAATATGATTTTTATTTTATTTAATTTATTATTTTTGTTTTTATTTCTTCTAAAAATAAAACGGGATACATGTGCAGAATGTGCAGGTTTGTTACATAGGCATACGTGTGCTATGGTGGTTTGTTGCACCTATCGACCCATCTTCTAAGTTCCCTTCTCTCAACCCGTCGCCCCCAACAGGCCCTGGCATGTGTTGTTCTCTCTGTGTCCATGAGTTTTCATTGTTCAACTCCTACTTATGAGTGAGAACATGCAGTGTTTGGTTTTCTGTTCCTATGTTAGGTTGCTGAGGATGATGGCTTCTAGCTTCATCCATGCTCCTGCAAAGGACATGATCTCATTCTTTTTTGTGGCTCCATAGTATTCCATGTTATATACGTACCACATTTCTTTATCCAGTCTATCATTGATGGGCATTTCAGTTGGTTCCATAATTTTGTTATTGTAAATACTGCTGTAATAAACATATGTGTGCATGTGTCTTTTTAGTCAAATGATTTATATTCCTTTGGTTATATATCCAGTAATGGGATTGCTGGGTCAAATGGTATTTTTGGTTCTAGATTTTTGAGGAATCGCCACACTGTCTTCCACAATGGTTGAACTAATTTACATTCCCACCAACAGTGTAAAAGTGTTCATATTTCTCCACAGCCTTGCCAGCATGTATTGCTTTCTGACATTTTAATAATTGCCATCCTGACTAGTGTGAGATGGTATCTCATTGTGATTTTGATTTGCACTACTCTGATGCGCAATGATGTTGAGCTTTTTTCATATGTTCGTTGGCCACATAAATGTTTTCTTTTGCGAACTGTCCATTCATATTCTTTCCCACTTTTTGATGTCATTGTTTTTTTCTATTAAATTTGTTTAAGTTCCTTGTAAATTCTGGATATTAGACCTTTGTCAGATGGGTAGATTGCAAAAATTTTCTCCCATTCTGTTGCCTGTTCACTCTGATGATGGTTTCTTTTGCTGTGCAGAAGCTCTTTAGTTTAAATTAGATCCCATTTGTCAATTTTGGTTTTTGTTGCAATTGCTTACAATGTTTTTGTCATGAATTCTTTGCCCATGCCTATGTCCTGAATGATATTGCCTAGGTTTTCTTCTAGCGTTTTTATGATTTTGGGTTTTACATTTAAGCCTTTAATTCATCTTGAGTTAGTTTTTGTATAGGGTATAAGAAAGTGGTCTGCATTTAGTTTTCTACATATGGTTAGCCAGTTTTCCCAGATCTTTTTCCCATTGCTTGTTTATGTCAGGTTTGTTGAAGATCAGATGGTTGTATATGTGTGGTGTAATTTCTGAGGTCTCTGTTCTGTTCCATTGGTCTATATATCTGTTTTGGTACCAGTAGCTGCTGTCATAGTATAGTTTGAAGTCAGGTAGTGTGATGCCTCCAGCTTTGTTCTTTTTGATTAGAATTATCTTGGCTCTGTGGGGTCTTCTTTGATTCCATATAAAATTTAAAATAGTTTTTCCAAATTCTGTGAAGAATTTTAAGGGTAATTTGATGGGAATAACATTGAATCTATAAATTGCTTTGGGCAGTATGGCCATTTTCACGATATTGATTCTTCCTATCCATCTGTTTGTGTCCTCTCTTATTTCCTTGAGCAGCACTTTGTAGTTCTCCTTGAAGAGGTCCTTCACATCTTTTGTTATCTGTGTTCCCAGGTATTTTATTCTCTTTGTAGCAATTGCAAATGGGAGTTTATTCATGTGACTGAACACATACACACTCTCTGCTTGTCTATTGTTGTTGTAAAAGAGTGCTTGCAATTTTTGCACATTGATTTTGTATCCTTAGACTTTGCTGAAGTTGTGTATCAGTTTAAGGAGTTTGGGCTGAGATGATAGGGTTTTATAAATATAAAATCATGTGACCTGCAAACAATTGGACTTTCTCTCTCTCTATTTGTATACACTTTATTTCTCTCTTGCCTTATTGCCCTGGCCAGAACTTCCAATACTATGTTGAATAGGAGTGGTGAGAGAAAGCCTCCTTGTCTTGTTCTGGTTTTCAAAGGGAATCCTTCCAGCTTTTGCCCATTCAATATGATATTGGCTGCGGGTTTGTCATAAATAGCTCTTATTATTTTGAGATATGTTCAATCAATACCTAGTTTATTGAGAGTTTTTAACATGAAGGGATGTTGAATTTTATCAGAGGCCTATTGTGCATATCTTAAGATACTCATGTGGTTTTTGTCTTTAGTTCTGTTTATTTGGTGGATTACATTTATTAATTTGTGTATGTTGGACCAGACTTGCATCCCATGGATGAAGCCAGCTTGATCATGGTGGATAAGTTTTTGGATGTGCTGCTAAATTCAGTTTGAGAATTTTAGCATTGATGGTCATCAGAGATATTGGCCTTAAGTTTTTTTTTTTTTTTTTTGTCATGTCTCTTCCCAGATTTGGTATCAGGATGGTGCTGGCTTCATAAAATGAGTTAGGGTGGAGTCCCTCCTTTTCAATTGTTTGGAAAATTTTCAGAAGGAATGGTACCATCTCCTCTTTGTATTTCTGGTATCATTCAGCTGTGAATCCATTTGGTCCTGGGCTTTTTCTTGTTCATAGGGTATTAATTACTGCCTCAGTTTCAGAGCTTGTTATATGTCTATTTGGGAATTTGACTTCTTCCCAGTTTAGTCTTGGGAGTGTGTATGTGTTCAGGAATTTATCCATTTCTTCTAGATTTTCTAGTTTATTTGTGTTGAGGTATTTATAGTATTCTCTGATGGTTGTTTGTATTTCTGTCAGGTTAGTAGTGATGTCCCCATTATCATTTTTTATTGTGTTTATTTGATTCTTCTCCCTTTTCCTGTTTATAAATCTAGCTAGTGGTCCCTTTAATTTTTTTCAAAAAACCAGCTCCTGGATTTGCTGATCCTTTTGGAGGGTTTTTCTTGTCTCTATCCCCTTCAATTCTTCTCTGATCTTAGTTATTTCTTGTCTTCTGCCAGCTTTTGGATTAGTTAGCTTTTGCCTCTCCAGCTCTTTTAATTGTGATGTTAGGGTGTCAATTTGAGATCTTTCTAGCTTTCTGATGTGGGCATTTATAAATTTCCCTCTTAACATTGCTTTAGCTGTGTCCCAGAGATTCTGGTACATTGCCTCTTTGTTCTCATTGGTTTTAAAGAACTTCTTGATTTCTGCCTTAATTTCCTTATTTACCTGAGAGTCATTCAGGAGCAGTTGTTTATTTCCATGTTATTGTGTGGTTTTGAGTAAGTTTCTTAATCCTGAGTTCTAATT
>CAUYQU010069904.1:0-31080 GCA_963574635.1 Cheracebus regulus
AAGCGCCACACTGTCTTCCATAATGGTTGAACTAATTTACACTCCCACCAACAGTGTAAAAGTGTTCCTATTTCTCCACATCCTCTCCAGCATCTGTTGTCTCCTGATTTTTTAATGATCGCCATTCTAACTGGCGTGAGATGTTATCTCAATGTGGTTTTGATTTGCATTTCTCTAATGACCAGTGATGATGAACATTTTTTCATATGTTTGTTGGCCTCATGTATGCCTTCTTTTGTAAAGTGTCTGTTCATATCCTTTGCCCACTTTTGAATGAGCTTGTTTGTTTTTTTCTTGTAAATCCGTTTTAGTTCTTTTTAGATTCTGGATATTAGCCCTTTGTCAGTTGGGTAGATTGCAAAAATTTTTTCCCATTCTGTTGGTTGCCGATTCACTCAAATGATTATTTTTTCTGCTGTACAGAAGCTCTGGAGTTTGATTAGGTCCCATTTGTCTATTTTGGCTTTTGTTGCCAGTGCTTTTGGTATTTTAGTCATGAAGTCCTATTTTTAAAAGATAATTAAGACCCTTATTTGAAAAATCAATTTTAGAAGGACAGGAGCAGTCTGGAAAGGCAACAATTACTACTTTGACCTGAGTACGTTAGGAGTAGGGGTGGAGAGAAAAGTACAGCTTCAACATATGCTCTGTAGGTTGAGTCTGCAAGATTTGCTGTTAAAACTGATATGAGATATTAGTAAAAGAAAAAGAATCAAGATTAATTATTAGATATTTGGCTTCAGTAGTAGAGTAGATGGTGATGGTATTTACTGAGATAGAGACAACTGGGGAATAAAAAGTTAAAGCAGTTTTCATTGTTAATTTTAAGATGCCTATCAGAAATACATGTAGAGAAATACATTTTAGATATGTGGTATTAAAAACATCTGCATTTCAGGAAATGGTCAGGGCTAGGAATAAAGGATCATTACATATAGATGTTATTTAAATGTCATGAAATTAAATGAGATCATTTAGGGAAATACTTTACTTAGCAACTAGAACTGGTCTAAGAATGAGCCACACTGTACTTCAATATTTCAAAGTTGAATAGAAGAAAAGGACCTAGTAAAGGAGACTTAGAATAAATAAATGAGGAAGAAAAGAAGAAAAGCATAGAGTCACAGTAGCTAAGAGAAGAAACTATTCAAGAATAAAAAATATCAAGAGAAAGCAAGAGAGTAAAGAATGAATATGTGACTGTATTAAGGTCTCAACAAGAAATGGATGGCATATACAAATTAAGGTAGTTCAAGAAGGTTTAGTAAAAAGACTTTTTGCAGAGATATTTACCAAATGTCTTAGTCAATTTTATGCTGCTCTAAGAGAATAACTTAGATTGTGAAATTTATTATAAACAGAAATTTATTGTCACGTGGTTCTGGAGGCTGGGAAGTCCAAAGCACTGCCATCTCATAAGGGTCTTTTTGCTGCATATCACATGGTAGAAGGGTGAAAAGAGAGTGTGTGAGAGTGAAAGAGGCAAAAGAGGGGCAAACTCATTCCTTACAAAGAAACTACTCCTGCAATAAAGGCAGGAGGACAGACACCTCATGGCATAATCACCTCTTAAAGGTATCGCTTCTTAATACTGTCACAATGGCTACTAAATTTCAACATGAGTTTTGGAGGAGACAAATGTTTCAGCCATAGCACCAAGTGTAAAGGAACCACAAGAATTAATAAGAGCAAAGTTTCACTGTTAGATCCAAAGCAACCAGAGAATCAAGTGGTTATAGAATGTGAAGTGAGTTTCCTAGAATGAATTCTATTATTTTTAAAAAGTAGCATTTGTCAAAGAACACAATCAACCTACAAGTCCTTGTGAAGAGAATGCTGAAAAGTGAAATATTCCCATCTAACTTTCATCTCGGCCTCTGGTCTTCTGTGGATGCTTCCTATTGGCTAAAGACAGTGGGAAACCAGAAGGCAAGAAGTCCAACTATAATCCACAAAGAGCAGCCCTCCAGGGCATGAAGCCAGTGGAAAGGGGTGGGGAAGGAATCTAAAGGGCCAAATGGGACTATATGGCTCAGGGACCACTAGCTTTGGTAATAAGCACATTGTGGCTGACAATCACTAGAAAAATGTTAGTAGATTAGCTGGAACAAAAACTGAATGGAAGTGAATTGAGGAGAGAAATTGAGGTGAGAGTGTGAAGAAAGGACTCTATAATTCTTAATTAAGAAATGGAGTAAAACATGTAAGAGATGTGAGAAATTACCAGAGTAAGTTTAGGGTCTACTGAGTATTCTTTCTTATTGTTGATGTTGTTTCTTGTCATTGTTCTTGCCATTTGTTGGATATAAGAGGAATTATCTACAGAAAAAGCGGAATAATTGAAAGATAGGAAATAATTTCAGAATAAAAGATCTTGGGAAGATCAGATGAAGTAAGCAAGAGAGGAGCAAGATTTGGCCTGAGATAGGAACAAAGTAAACTTATATATAGTTCGGAAAAAAAAGACAAAAAGTATGTGAATGGTTATGGGTAGGCTGGTTCTTTGCAGAAGGAGAAAATAATGAAACTCTTATTTTCTTTGCCATTGAATGTAAGCGAGGAATGAAGAGGATGAATGTAGTAGAGGAAGAAGAAAACTGCAACCTATTTGGGATAATAGAAAAATTAACATAGTAGGGAAATACAATCAAGATATTTAGGGATTAAGAGTGCATATCTGAGATTTATGGCTCTTAATTTAAAGTAAGACAGTCAGCAAATTTGTGTGTTCCTTTCCAGAGACATTCAATGTCTTAGATTCAGGCACTAAAGAGATACATAGAATGTTACGTGTAAACAAATCTAGGCTTTTGCCATTTACGTTCAATAAAGAAAGAAGCAAGGGAAGTAAACAGTTTGTAGAAAGGATTAAATCAATCGTAGTCTCTCAGCTTATTCAGAGGTCACCGAGGACATAAACTTCGTTACTGAGCATAAGAAAATAATAGGTCAACACATGAGTGATCTCTAAGAGATCATGAAAATGCTACTGATGATGTATTAAAGCAGAGCTGAAAGGTGAAGAGGTGGCAAGAAGGGATCATGGTTGAAGGTTTTATATATATATAATATATACACACATATATGAGTATTTACTGAGTATCACATACATATATATATACACATATATATACACACACACACATATATACACACACAAATATATATACATTATATATACGTATATTATATATACACATATATATTATATTATATATACACATATATATTATATTATATATACACATACATAATATATATGTGTATATATAATATACGTGTATATATATACACTATATATACACACACATATATGTGTGTGTATATATTATACAATATATATTATATATATGTGTATATATGTGTATATATATGTCTGTATATATGTGTATATACATATATATTTATATGTGTGTGTGTGTGTGTGTGTGTATATATATATTTTTTGGAGATGGAGTCTTGCTCTGTTGCCCAGGCTGGAATACAGTGGCACAATCTTGGCTCACTGCAACGTCCACCTCCTGGTTCAAAAGATTCTGCTGCCTCAGCCTCCCGAGTAGCTCTATTTTTAATAGAGACAGGATTTCACCCCGTGTTAGACAGGATGGTCTCGATCTCCTGACCTTGTGATCCACGCACTTCGGCCTTCCAAAGTGCTGGGATTACAGGTGTGAGCCACCATGCCCAGCATAAAGGTTTTATATTTACTATAATTAATAAAGATATTCATTGAGTACAGCTGAAATGGTGTAGTGAGAAGATGAAAGAATGGAAAAACCAAAGTTCTGGAAGGATCTTCCATATTGCCAAGAATATTCATCATAGGTAAGAGGGGAAAGGCAGAAGTGAATCAAGGGAGGCAGTAAATAATAAAGTTAAAAGGAATGCCTGCCAAACACACTAGAGTTTGGAGGAAAAAAAAGGAAAATAAATTGTTTAAAATAAGCAAAAAAGATCGGGTAGGATTTGTATCTCAATGCTGGGATCGAAGGTATGTAGACTGTGAGAGGAAGAAAAGCAAACGAGCAAGCAGGCTTTGTGTGCGAGGGCTTGATCAGGGCTGAGTGGACTAATGTGGGGCAGGAGGGGAAGCTTCAGAGATACGGTTAAGAACACAAAGGTCATTGCTGTTGATAGTGATCATTGGCCATCAGAAGAAAAACTCAGGAAAGGAGAGAGCAATTGCAATTGGGTCAGGTAACGGTATGCACAGTGATAGCGGACTGTGTGGAAGGTCCTTTGGCTAGGTTTTTTGTAGTAAGTGAACAGAAATATGATCCATGAAGGGGTTAATCCTGACAACATCTTAAGGAAAGCTGGGTCACCAATTTAAACTGAAAATGCAGAGTCACAAACAACTTATGCAACTCTTGTGGGTATAAATGTGCTACGTTTAACATTAAGGAGCTCATTTTGATGGCTTTTTAGGGATGTTCCTTGTAGAATGTAGAATAGATCCAGCAAAAAGATGACCATTGTTATTATGTGCAGGACTCCTCAAGAGCAGTCTCATGTGAGTTCAGAAACAAGCACAATATCTGGCAGAGAGTGATACTCAGTAAATACTCATTGAATGGATAAAAGTCATATGTGTTTCTCAGCTTCAGGCTCCTAGTTGAAATTTGCTGCCTCTAAACCATTTACTCCAGCTCTTCTTCTGAAGTCATCTGCCAGCACTGTCCAAGTGCCCCACTGTTGGCCTGGCTGCCAGATCACTCTGCGGTGACTCCACGGTCCCTTCTAAGGCAAGAATAGAGAGCATGACTCTGTCTTGACCCTCCTGCCTGAAACAACCCTGGCTTCTTCAAGATACCTCTTCTATCCGTGCACTGTAACATCAGTCTATGCTCTAATCAGAGAGACATTGTATTTTCAGCCATTTCCTTCTTCTCTTCCCCTTCCAAATTTCTCTCTTGCATGATCTCACTCTCAGCTCCTGTTCTCTTTAGTACCATCTTTTCATTAAACATCAAGTAATGCAAATAAGTATTTTGGAAGTCACTTGCCAAATACATCTGTTTCTTGGTTAGATTCATGAAAGTTTATCAGGAACTTGTTATTTGATCAAACATCTAAAAAGAAAAGTGCCTGTCTCATTTGTCTGATGTTTTCTCCTGACTGTTGTATGTGACAGAGGACAGAAATGTTATTGCTTTACATTATGTCTCTTTTGGGGGGAGGAGGAACAGCTTACATTTAATTGCAACATTTTCAAGTTGTACAAGTTTTTTTGGCGGAGAGGGGAAACAGAGTCTCCATCTGTCACCAAGGCTAGAGTGTAATGGCGTGATCTCCTCTGCTGGCTGCAACTTCTGCCTCCCTGGTTCAAACGATTCTCATGTCTCAGCCTCTCGAGTAGCTGGGATTACAGGCATGCACCACTACACCCAGCTATTTTTTTTTTTTAAATTTTAGTAGAGATGGGGTTTCATCATGTTGCCCAGGCTGGTCTCAAACTCCTGGCCAAAAGCCATCCACCCACCTCAGCTTCCTAAAGTGCTAGGATTACAGGTACAAGCCACCACACCTGACCTAATATTGTGTAAGTATTTTGACATCTGCCCCCCCTCCCCATTTAACATCTTAAAATTACAGGAAAACAACCAATCACAGGCTTAATAAGTTTACCTTTCCTGTTTCCATTTGCAGCACCCAGTATTCCTTCAAAATATGAAATGAACAAGTCTCTTAGCAGTTCAGTGGAAAATTGTATTACATTGTTGTTATTTTTTAGTGCAAAAAGCAATGGGGAAGTAAGACACTTTAGCACTGCTGTGGAACAAGAGAGATGAAAATCAAACCTGGATTACAAGATAAGTGAAACAAGACTGGAGTGATCAGGAGCAACTGGGATACTCCTTTACCTCCCACATCCAATGTGTGTGCTTCACAGAAAAATGACAAAAATAACAAACCCACAAAATACAACAGCTGGAATTACAAGATCCATTCATCCAAGGGTGGTAGAAGGCAGCAAGGAAAGGTGGGAGGTTAAATGTCACAGGGAGAAAAGCAAATATTCAAATCAGTACAGTCACAGGCATTTGCAAATGCTAGAAAATAGCTGCAGAAAAACCTGTGGTCCTTTCAGACTCAGTGGTGGTGTGTTTGCCTGTAATCCCAGCACTTTGGGAGGCTGAGGGGGGCAGATCACGAGGTCAAGAGATTGAGACCATCTTTGCCAACATGGTGAAACCCCGTCTCTACTAAAAATACAAAAATTAGCTGGACGTGGTCGCGTGCACCTGTGGTCTCAGCTACTCAGGAGGCTGAGGCAGGAGCATTGCTTGAACCCAGGAGGCGGAGGTTGCGGTGAGCCGAGCTCATGCCACTGCACTCCAGCCTGGTGCCTGGCGACAGAGCGAGACTCCGTCTCAAAAAAAAAAAAAAATAAAAATAAAAAAAGAGAGAAATCCACACACTGGTGTCAGGAAGATTCTGCCTTACAGGCACCAGAGACAAAAATTCCAGTTCCTCAGAGAGAAGGGAATAGGCAGAGGGCCCTTGGCAGAGTGGGTCCTGCCTTCCCTGGCAGGGAGATCAGAACAGGGAAAAGAGCTGCCACAGTCTCTTTCCAATCCCACCTGTCTCCTCTGGATGGGAGGCCACTCAGCAGCCCGCAGCAACCTTCAGTTTGGCAGGAGATAGATGTGGTGACGGGAACTTTTCTGCAGAATTTGAGCTGCTCAGGACAGACTGCAGGTAGACTGCCTTGTGGAAGAGCCTGTTGCTTAACAAGACCTCCATGGAGATAAAATGCCTGCTATAATTTATGCTATGATATGAAAAGAAAATTTGGTTCCGCATTTTCTCCTAGAACTATAATCATTAAATTCATATAAAATATTTAACAATAAATGAAGAATATAGAAGATTAGAAGCATCATTTTAATCTAATAATTTAATGAGGCTGTAAGGATATAAAATCTTAAGTATCTGGAGAAGTTACTTAACTTTCTATGTCTTTTTTTTCTGTTTAAGTTAATACTATTGACATATTCATAAGGTTGTTGAAAGATATGAGTAATATAAAAATTGTAAAGTAGATTAGAAATATAAAGTGCTATGTAAATGCTTGAAGATGGCTATGCTTCTGTGAAGAAAGCTCAAATTTCTATTTATTTTATCAATACCAAATGAAACACTATCATATTACTTGAGTGTTATGACAGAGAAATCAAATGCAAATTCTTTACATAGTGAAGAAATAGTTGACTTAAAATGAATGGTGACATGAAATTTACATATTTCAGCTCTTACCTGACCTTTTCGTATTATCTGAAATCTTTCTCTACAATAAATGCCTACTTAGTCATCTAGAAAATCAAATTTAGTTGGGCCAAATACTTTCTAATAAAACTGTCTTATAAACTAAACTGTCCTCTGAAGAAACTATTCATGAAAAGAAATATAAGTGTGAGTTGAAATACTGTCCTTGGGGGAATAATTTAAACTTATCCAGATAATTATTGTATTGATCTTTGCAAAAACCTTTAGTCTCTTGGCCCAGGGTGTGACCCTAGCTGACTCATTTAACTCTGAGCCTCAGCTTCCACAACATCAAAAGCAAGGAGTATGATAAGACCTGCCCTAAACCTCACAAGGTACTTGGAATGTGATTAAATATGTGGTTGTTTGTTTAACATATTTCATGCATGTTTACATGTAAAGAATAAAGATGCTGAAAAACTGTGGCTTTCACTACTTTATTATTTTGACTTTGAATCTCTCATGAAAAGCAAAATATCAAGTCATTGCATTTACCTTGCTTGCTTCCTCTCTCCACGAACAAAATTTCAAAATAGCGAAATTTAATTAACAAATGTATTTTCATTATTATTTGTTTACTTTTTAATGGAAAAAAACAGAATTAATTTGTAGACATAGATTTATATAATAAAACATTAAAGCCTAGTGAGAGCCTATCAACTTTGATGATATGTTGCAAACTGTGCAAACATTATACTTAGTTATTAACTAGTTTGTCTCTCCCGAAGTTCAGTCATATACATCAGTACTCCCAAGTCCTGTTCTATTTTCCCACCCTTAACCATACCCATAAGTGGGTTTTAATTAACTGACCAAAGTAAATTTAAATTTTCAGTATATATATCTCAGTAGCCAACTTAATGGATGTATAGTTCCTGAGTGAGCATTGTTTAGAAAATTTAATTGAATTTATTCAAATTATATAAAGGGATATAAAACAAAGAAAAGAATAATCCTAGGACGGCGGATTTAGAAGCAACCACTATTAAGCTGCTGTGTGTATGCCTGTGTGTGTGTGTATATATGTATATATGTATATACATATGTACCTCTCTATATATAGGTACATGTTTATATGTATATATGTGTATATATATACATGTACATATATATGAATAGACAAAGAAAAAGTCTATTTGAAAGCTTTGTGTGAGGAATAGCGTAATATATATGTAATGTGTATATGTGTATAATATACTTATGTATATGTATATATGTATACATGTGTGTAGAGATACATGCATATATGTATGTGTGCACATATACATGTTTACATATACATACATGTTTACATATACATATGTATACATATATACCTAAATGCATACATATACATGTGTATACATATACACATACATGTGTACATATACATGCATATACATGTGTGTACATATACATGTGTATATTATACATATATGCTATTACATATATATTATGCTTTTTCTCATGCAAAGCTTTCAAATGTGTATATGTATATGTTTGTGTGTTTGTGCATATATGTGGGTAGTATATAATAAACAATATAATGTATTATTTGCTTTTTACAAAAATTATATTATCTTACAGACAATCTCTGTTGCTCTGTAACTTACTTTTTTCATTTAACTGCTCATGACAGTTTCTTTCAATCCTCTACTTACTTGTCTTCATGATCATTTTTGTACGATTACTCTTCCCATCCAAACTTCTACAGTGAGGTGTAGTAAGAAACAGTAGACAGCAAGTTAATGAATGTCAATTCTTAAAGACCAGGACAAGAAATGGGCATCAGGAAAGTTTGTCATCAGATAGGAGGACCCGAACCAGCAAGCTCAAGGTCGGGAGAACACTGTGGTCCACTGAAGAGAGAATGGTAAGAATAAGAGCAGCTCGGTGATAGATAATCTAAAGAGTTTTCTCTCTCTCTCTCTCTCTCTGTCTCTCTCTCTTTCTCCATGTGTGTGTGTGCGTTATTAAACTTAGAAAAGTGGGTAAAAACCTAATTATCAAAATTTAAATCTGAGGCCATATGCAAGGCAGAGTGGAAAAGAAAGACATTCAGATTCAGAAACAAGAAAGAACTCTAACAAAAAAAAGATTGACATTTTCCTATTTCCTCACGTATATTATTCCTCATGCAAAGCTTTCAAATATGCTTTTTCTTCTGTCCAAATATATTCCTCCTGCCATTTCTTTGTTGACTTTCTCATTCACCCATTAAATACTTTCCTCAGAGGAGCCTTCCAGGATTCCGTAAGCTAAATTAGGTTCCCCTAACATCCTTATTACCAGTCAGCTTTTGACGCATAACAAAATAACACAAATTTAGTAGCTTAAATACAAATGATTTATTTCACTCATAATTATGTGTAACAGTATTTTGGCTTGGCTTCAGCTGTATGGTTCTTCTGCTGGTCTCAGTTGGATTCACTCCCCTCTCTATGGTCAGACACAGGTTCTGAGATCAGTTGGCAGTTTGGCTTGGACCTGGCTGGTCCTGAATGGCCTGATTCACATATTTGGGGGTTGGCTGTCTGAAAAATGGGACACTATAATTCTCCTCCATGATCTTGTGGTGGTTTCAAATTCAACATATGGTAAAAGAGAACTCTTCAATATGCAAATAGTTCCAAAGTTTTTGCTTGCATCATATTTGCTAAAATCTTACTGACCAAAGTAAGGCACATGATTCACCTAAGTGAAAATTAGACTTTATCTCTGTATAATATGATCTGCAATGTCCTATTATAAGAGCATGAATACAGAAAGGGGAAATATTGGTGGCTATTTCTACAATCTACTAAACACTCTCTCATAATGTCCTAAAATTTTTTTTCATAATGCTAATATTTATATTTTATTTGCCTTATTATTTTTAGCTTATCTATTTCCACTACAAGACTATAAGATGATGAATATTATATAAACAGAAACCATTTCTATTTTTCCCAATGCCATTTTTTAATTGCCAAGCCAAGCATCTGCCTGATAGCAGGGTCTTTCTAATTAGTTACTGAATAGATGCATGAATGAATCAGAATTGGGGCATAAAATCAGGGTTTGAATTCTAGCCCTGGTATCCCAATCACGAGTCTCAAAGTGCTGCATCATTGACGCATAACTATTTCTTTCTTATGATTTTTGGTTTACATAAGAGAAAAATTTGTTTGTTCATATTTAATCCATTTGTATTTTACTTACATTGGAATATGAATCCTAACTGATCAGTAATTGAATGTGTAACAAATAGATCTGTAAGAACTATAATGACAAACATCATTTTGGTTAGGCGACTATTTGGGCTATATCACAATTGTGGGCTACTGGAACAACAGTTGGAAGTAATCATACATATATGGCAGCAATAAAATTAGGGTTTTCCTATTAAAATAGTTGTTAATCTTTGCCTTTAAAATACTTTATTAATTCCTTTTTATTTTGTCATCAACAGACCTAGGAACAAAGTTTCAGCTGCATTAGCACTGTAGGTTCCATTTATTAGCCCACTGAGATTTTTTTTTAGATGAAACTTCAAATTTTGAGTATCTTGTTGGTTTCAATAGCCAGATTATTTTAACAATGACTTGTTTCAATGAATTATTTTAACAATGATATTTTTAATAAGAAACTGATATGTGGATGTTTCTAAGATATTGGTTCCATTTCTTTCTTAAAAAAATTTTATTTCAAAATAACAGTAGATTCTCCTATAACCTACCCATAGGGCATCTATTCAAATAGGTGACAGGTTTGTATGCATGAATAGTCCTGTGGTCTCAGTTATTTCTCAGGATAACTGTAATTTATATAACCAACATTGCTTTAACCAATATGAAAATAGAATTCAGTTAAAATCTCATTTGTCAGCAGTCTTTTCTGTGACCATATCTCAAATATATTTTTATGATTTAAAGATGAACCACTATAAGATGTGTTGCTTTCAGTAATTTTGCCAGAGGCCTACCTAATAACTGTAAGATACAGTTTGATAGTCTTAGTAAAAGTATATATTTATAAAAACCTCTTGAGTATTTGAGACTCTGAGTTCTCCTTTTCAGTTTTATTTTGAGAAACAATTATTGTCCATAACCAAACTGCTTTACCTGCAGTTTTATTTCATTTTATCCATACCTCTTTCTGGATGTAAATATGACTAATATTAAAATGTTTTTGTAGATTCTGATGAACATACATGCAAACATAAAACACTAGCAAACTAAATCCAACAGCACGTTAAAAAGATAATATGCCATGATCAAATGGACTTTATGCCAGGGATGCAAGGAGGTTCAATATATGCAAATCAATAAATACGATACATTACATAAACAGAATCAAAGATAAATACCCCATGATTATTACTATAGATACAGAAAAACATTTGATAAAATTCAGCATCCATTTTTAATAAAAACCTTCAATAAATCAGGCATAGAAGGAAAATACATCAAAATAATGAAGGCCATATATGGCAAATCCACGGCCAACATTATACTAAACAAGGAAAAGCTGAAAGCATGCATTCTAAAAACTGGAGCAAGACAAGGCCTGCTTTCACCCCTGCATGCAACCTAGTACTGGAAATTCTAGCCAAAGCAATCGGGGGGGGGGTGGGGGGGTGGGGAGGGGAATAAAAGTCATTCAAATTGGAAAAGAGGAAATAAAATTATTTTTGTTGGCTGATAATATGAGCTAACATGTAGAAACCCCTAAAGACTCCACACAAAAAACCCTCGGATTTGATAAACGAATTCAGTAAAGTTTCAGAATAGAAAATCAATGTAGAAAAATCAGTAGCATTTCTATAAACAAACAATGATCTTTCCGAGAAAGAAATCAAGAAGGCAATACTATAATTGCTACAAAATAAAAATAAAATACGTATGAGTACACTTAATTCTGAAGGCAAAAGATCTCTGCAAAGGAAACTATAAAACGATGAAGGTGTTGAACAATGAGAACGCATGGACTCAGGGAGAGGAACATCACACACTGGGGGCAGTTGAGGGGGGTAGGGCAGCGACAGGGGGGATGGGGCAGTGGGGAGGGATAATATGGGGAGAAATGCCAGATAAAGTATGCACCTAAAGTAAAATAAATAAATTTTTAAAAAATTGAAGTAAAATTAAATGAATCGAAGGTGCACCTAATTAGTAACATAATGACACAGAAGAAACTATCCCAAGGGACTTTACAACAAAGTAATTTGTATGTATAACTATGGTGGAATAAATAATGGACAGGCCAGACACAGTGGCTCACGCCTGTAATCTCTGCACTTTGGAAGGCAAAGGCAGGAGGACTGATTGAGGTCAGGAGTTTCAGACCAGACTGGGTAACATAGCAAGACCCAGTCTCTTTAATAAATAAATAAATAACCAGGCATGGTGGTGTGCACCTGCAAAAAAAAAGAAAAGAAAAGAAATTGCGGATGGCACAAACAAATGAAAAAACATCAATTATGTTCATGGATGGGAAGATTCAATGTCACTAAAATGACCATGCTGCCCAAGAAATCTACAGATTCAGTGCAATCTCCATCAAAATAGGAATGTAGTTTTTACAGAATTAAAAAAAAAAATCCTAAAGTTTATATGAATCAAAAAAGAGTCTGAATAGACAAAGCTAAAAAACACAAAGCTAGAAGCATCACGATATTGAACTTCAATTTATACTACATGGCTATAGCAACCAAAGCAGCAAAATAGACATACAGGTCAACGGAACAAAACAAAGAAGCCGTAACTAAAGCCACATATCTATAGCCAGCCTTTATTCGACAAAGTCAAAAAGAGCACACATGAGGGAGAGCACACTCTTTTCAATATTTAATGCCAAGAAAATTGCCATATACAGAAGAGTAAAACTGGACCCCTATCTCTCAGGATATACAAAAATCAGCTCAAGATAAGGACTTACATGTAAGTTTTTTACTAATAAATTTAACTATAAAAACACTAGAAGGAAACACGGAGGAAACTCTTCTGGACATCAGTCTAGGCAAAGAATTCATGATTAATACTTCAAAAGTGCAAGCAACAAAAACAAAAATAAGCAAAAGGGTTTTAATCAAAGTAAAAAGCTTCTGTGCAGCCAAAGAAATTATCAACAGAGTGAACAGAAAATCTGCAGAATGGAAGAAAATATTGTAAACTATGCATCTGAATAAGCACTGATATCCAGAATTTACAAGGAATTTGAATAACTCAATGACAGCAACAAAAATAACTCCATTAAAAAGCAGGCGAAGACATTAACAGACATTCAATAAAAGACATAGAGCTGATCAAAAGGCATGTGAAAAAATGGTTAATCTTACTAATGATCAGAGAAATGCAAATCAAAACCACAATGAGATATCATCTTCCTCCAATCAGAATGGCTATTATTAAAAAGACAAAAAGTAGATTTTGGCAAGGATGTTGAGAAAGGAAAACACTTATACACTGTTGGTAGGAATGTAAATAGTACAACTGCTATGGAAAACAACTGCTGTGGAGATTTCTAAAGGACTAAAAATAGAACTACCATTTTATCCAGCAATTCCACTACTGGGTATCTACCCAAAGGAAAAGAAATCATTATATCAAAAGGACATGCACACTCATATGCTTATTGCAGCAGTATTCACAATAGCAAAGATATATACACACACAAACACACATACACAATAGAATGCTATTGAGCCATAACAAGAATGAAATCATGTCTTTTACAGCTATATGGATAGAACTGGAGGACATTCTCTTAAGTGAAACAACTCATATACAGAAACTTAAATACCACATGTTCTCATTCATAAGTGAGAACTAAATAACGTGCATATATGGACATAGAGTGAGAAATGATAGACAATGGAGACTCAGAAAGATGGTGGATGGGGGGATGGATGAGAAATTATTAAATGTACATTATTCGAGTGGTGGATACCCTAAAAGCCCTCACTTCACCAATACACAATATATTCATGTTACGACATACTTGTACCCCATAAATTTACACAAATAAAGTAAAATAGAATAAGAGACATCAAAGTACAAATTGCTCATTTTATCCATTCAATTAATGTTCTCCTCTCTAGATGACATTATCTTTTAAGTTGTATAAGTATCAAAACAAATTGAAGTAAATTTTGTTTGTGCAGGATATTTGATTTTTAGTAAAATTTACATCAGATGAGAATTATATACAACATATACAATGAACATAAACTTTTGAAATATATATTATCCTGGCTTTTTAGTTAACCAGAACACATGCTGATATAGCTTAGTAGGAATGGGCTGTAAATACCAGGACCTTAAAACAGAATGAATTCTCTACCCAGTGCCCAATTTCTTTGCTCTGGATTTCAAATCTTTTTACCTGTTTTTACTAGTTTGTGATTCTTCTTTGAATAAGGCGGATAGACAAATAATGATATGTCTAATAATGGAGGCAGGGCTTAATCTCAGTTTGGAGTAAGGAGAACATACAAGAAGGAGAGTCCACAGGAAAAAAAAAGAGACAGCGAGCGAATGGGCTCAGAATTTCTGGAAAAGACATGAACTATTTTAGTCAACATAAATGAATTTAGGATACCTGAATACTTTTTCCAAGGACAACAAAATTAGGAATGAGATGACTCTGCTGCATACAGGAGGTGAAGAGACAGAACATGGGGAAAGGATAACTTCATTCATCAAAGCGAGGGGAAAAGCAAGCCTAGCAATGGGCTCCCTATAATTGGGACAAAGTAATGATGGCCAGGAGCTGGAGGAAGTGAGAACAGATTGATCTTAGAGAGAGAATGGGAATGAGCTCTTGCAGGGCCTCTATTCTAACAAGAATCAGACTTCTCTGTGAGTTAGGAAGTCATCGGAAAGTGTTTCCCAGTGCTGTGATTTATCTACATTTCTAAAAGAAAAACTCTAACTGCTGGTGTGACAATAAGTTGTTTACAAGATAAAATTGTAAGACCATGACTCAAAAAAGAGAACATGATTACATTTATACCAATTAAACTTCTGCCTCATTTTTTAAAATGTTTATGACCATTTACCATTTTCTTTCTTTCTTTCTTTTTTTTTTTTTTTTGAGATGGAGTTTTTGCTCTTGTAGCCCAGGCTGGAATGCAATGGCATGATCTTGGCTCACTTCAATCTCAGCCTCCTGGGTTCAAGGGATTCTCCTGCCTCAGCCTCCCTAGTATCTGGGATTACAGGTGCCCACCACCACACCCAGCTAATTTTTGTGTTTTTAGTAGTGATGGGGTTTCACCATATTAGGCAGGCTGGTCTCAAACTCCTGACCTTAGGTGATCCGCCTGCCTTGGCCTCCCAAAGTGCTGGGATTACAAGCATGAGCCACTGTGCCTGGTTTTTTATGCCCAATTTTAACTAAATATACCTTTAACAAGTTCTATTTATTTTTATTTAAAAAGAAATTTAGAAGCAGGTAACTTTTACTTAGAATGGTATTTACCAAATTTAGTAATCTAGTATGAAAGAGAAGTATAAAACGTAAATAGAAATTTAGAAATGGTCTCTTTTATTACACATATTTATTGTTTGAAATAAATAATCCATTGAAACTTTATGATGGACTGATAGTATTAAGGCATTTTCAATTGATTGGTGAATAAATAAAGCTGCTTCAAAGAGCAAGTGTAGAAAGAAAAGTAGAAGAATTAAGTCTTCTATACAAACTCAATATATTACTTTTTGTAGTCAGGTGATATTTTTATGAGAAATTACCTCTTTGAAAAGAGAAAGCAGGAAATAGAAAACAAAGTGAGATCATTTATGTCACATTCAGAGAAATAGAAACAAGTTCAAAATAATTATTGAGAAATAATTTAAAAATGAAAACTCTATTTGGAACTGTCATGGAAATCTTGGTCAGGTCATATCTTTTTCACTTCCAAATCAGAAGATGTAAGATGGGTTCGCATATAATACATTATGTAGTAGATGAAAATAATACCTTCAGCTACTATATAACCACAGCAGAAAACTTATATACACTTTCATTATTTGCTAGTAAAAGAATCCAGAAAAAAATTAGTTTATACTTTGCCATTAACCTCCCCATTATGGAAATAGTGGATTTTTAAAAAATCAAGCACTTTGGAATAAAACCCCCAAAACATTGAGGTGCAAATCTGAACTATTTTAACAACTGTGTAGCATTGGGCAAATTATCTAAGTCCTCTAAACCTCAGAGTTTCCATCTGAATACTGAAATAATAATGATGACTTCTACCTCATAGGATTAGTATAATTACTAAATAAGATGTTTTTAAAGTGCTAACAAAATGCATAAATAAAATAATGTTAGTTTTTCTAGTTTTTAAAAATTATAATCTTTCAAAGAACATCAGAACAAAATGGTAACCCAAAAATTATGTCACATTTTTGGTTTTCTAACATTTTCTTTAGGTTTCTGTAAAAGTCTATGAATTTTAGGTATTCTAACTTAAAAATATTTTTATTAGAATTCCATGCCCCTGCCACAAAAGGAGCTATTATTCAACATTGTCATAAAAACAAAAAGTTATATTAATTATTTAAAGAGTAAAACAATAGCAAGAATTGTCTATCACTTTACATTTTCCTATTAAAAATACTGTGCTTCCTATTTGTTTAGTTTAGGAATATTATTGAAAATCAATAACAACTAAACTTATGAAAAAACCGCAGGCCTTCACAAGTATCATTTTCATTATATTAAAGAATGAAGCATGTTCCACTTTTTTACCCTTTCCCTAGCTAAGGAATCATCTTGGGCATTGTGATGGATGTTAAAGGTTATGGTTTCAGTTATGGACGTCTTCCCTCTCTTCTAATCTATTTCTACTCCAAATGTGGCCCATGGTCATCCGTGGCAGTCTGTAAACTAGCTGCTACCAGTTCACAAGAAGAAAACTACAGACAATGAGAGGAAACGGTTATAAACACGATGGCAATTTGACATTGTCACAACACACAAGTACACAGTCAGTGGACTTCTTGAACTGGAGGTAGAGCAGTTTGCACTCTCATTATATAAGAAGGATCATGTAACAATAAGTGTGTGATATTACATTTTTTTTAAAAAAAACTAAAGCTTTAGGAAAAGTTTCAGGAGTAATATTTTTTAAAACCCTAAAACATACAAATAGTGAGAATGATATAAAAAACTTTTTCAGCCTCCTGGCCCCCAAACCCTATTCATGTACCTTCAATTATAGCAGAAGGATACAATTCAGGCTCACAGTTGCACGCAATTGTCTTGTCTCTCAGGTTTTAAATCTAAAAACCTTCAGTCTTTCATTGAGTTTCATGCCCTTGAAACTTTTCTTAAGGTTATAGAGCAGTAATGTCTTATGACTAGTAACAGGTTTATACATTTTTGATAGAATTGTTACAAAAACAATGCTTCTTACTGCATCTTAACAGGTGGAAGTGGATATTGATTTGTTCCATTATTGGTAATGACAAATTTGATTATGCTGATGTCTGGAAAATTTCTTCATAATAAGATTATATATTTTCCTTTGTAATTAAAAAATAATTTGTATAGAGATGTTCTGAGATTGTGTGCGTATTGTTTCTCTTTGTATTTTAGCATCTTTTGGTGCTTTTTGCTGGAATTAATTATTATTATAAAGATTGTCAAAAGGTCTTTCTAATTTCACCATTCCTTCTACATGTATTTTATTTTAAAAAGAGCTTTACTATATATTTTTTTATTTATACATTTGCTTATATATATCAGCATGGACTTATATGTTTAAAATGCTATTCAGTGATCTGCTATTATGATTATTCATTTTGGTGTTAAAATTGCCCCAGATTTAGCCAGTGAGTAGCCCCCCACTATGCTTTTGTGATGTGCATCATTCACTGAGCACTCTTTTATTTTCAATCATAACAAAATTGTTTACTCATCTATACTTTCCCTACATCAGCCCTGGAATTAGCCATTTTTCCAAGGAAAACTTGTTCCTTTGAGGAGAATGTATCCAGAAACTATTATCTGGGCACTAGTGTGATCTGATGCTAGCATCCTCATTTATATCTATATTTATTTCTATTTCTATCTACATGTGTATTGTAAGACATGAGTTCACACTGACACTTCCCATTCTACTCCAGTACAACAAAGTTTATTCTAGCTTCCTCCTTTTCCTTATCTGTACCTCCTTAATATATTTAATTAGTGGTTCAATCTCCTGTATTTAGCCAATCTCCTGACCATGTCAAGCTGCCCTTGACATACTGCAAAGCCATTATTGGAAGGCCACCACTGCTGCTGTTACTGTACTGCCTGGCTTCCCACTCTAAAGCCATCCTCATATGGACTGATAACACCAGCTGTCCTTGGGAGGCACCGGCAGACGTGCTCTAAGTTATTACTGCTTGTCCAAGGCCTGCTCAATTACTTTTAGATTGAATTGGGAAGGGAGGGAAGAAGGAAAGAAGAAACGAAGGAACTAATGAAGAAAGAAAAAATGACAAAGAGAAGGAAAAAGAAAGAGCGTCATGTGATATTTGCAGATTCCTTCATCAATTATAAAGAAAAATAAATGAAATAGGAGAAAACATAAGAACGATTTATTTTTATAACATTTATTATAGAGCAATTTCACCATTTAAATTGTCTTTAAGTTAATAGCTCAATATTGTTAGAATATTAAAAATAAAGTGCTTTATTTATATTTATCTCTAATTTTCAGATAGTCAAAAATATTTATTTGATTTTTAGTCAATGAAAGTTTTACCTTTTATAGTAGTAGTAAATTAAGTCTTGATCATTGAAGTGACTCCATTCCTTAAGAAATGAGGAACAGGTGGGATCTACTAGCTTGTTTGCCCTCCATCGGAAATATGGACAGGACTTCTGTTCAGGAAGAGCCGGCAACAATGTCTCCAAATGCTGGGTCATGAGGCCAGCCAGAGACCCAGGAGCGAACCTTGTCCATGTTCCTAGGGAGAGGGGCTGCAACAGACTCTGGGCTGGAACTGGCAGGAGCATGTTTCCTCGGATGTGTCGTTTCATGAACTCACCATCAAGTTAGAGTCTGATCTGCCTCACGGACAAACCCCCCTGTCATTCACCATCGGCTTCCACTGGTTCATTAAATGGTGTGTGAGCTGTTTTGCCCTTTGCCTTCGAAATTGTAGGATGGTACCCCAGAACCATCTTACCTCACTACATTCGTAGGATCATTGCTTTCATTCTTGATTCCGGCTCTTCCTCAGCTGCAGCACACCACCTGAAGTCTCTTCAGCTACAGCTTCACTGGAAAGATCCCAACTCTGCACCAAACTAGTGAGCTGGCAGTCCCAGAAACAGCAACAGGAGGAGACCACAGAGCTTTACTCAGTGTTTGTATCACCATTGTGAAAACAGCAGCTGCAGCAACAACTACTGCTTCTAATAGTGATATTAATAATAATTATATAGTGATTACAATAATTACAACTGTTGACATTTAGTTTATATATAGATTTATTATTTGTAATGTTCTATAATTTACTTTCAGTAACACATATATCTTAATTTGCCATAGACATCAGGACCCCAAAACACTTCACCTGATGAACAAATCTCACCTGTGGATCCATGGCTACTCAACTGCTGGTTCAACCCTTTTACCACTTCACCCCCACACCTAGGATATGGGCAACCTTCTGAGATGATATCATAGCCTGACATGCATATGGTCTGTTGAGATCTCAGATCTTAGAGCTCTGCTCTGGTAAAATCAAAGGACAAATTCAAGGCACACTCAGCTGTTCAGCTAAACTGCAGAAGGAGGAAATATTTTTTCAACAGATCTATATTTATGTCACTTGCTTTCAGACTACGAGGTTGTTTCAGGCACAGTATTTTGATTTAGTCTGTGTTGAAAATCATAAATAGCCTACAAATACCAAAAAGGGATGAAAAGAATTTGCCGACATGTGGAGTGCATTATACATGTTTTCAAATTTCTCCTATGGTGAGAAATGAAAAATATAATGTTAGGTCTTGATTTTCTAAACTCAGTGCTCTGCCATTTCTCCAGATTATTCTAAATCCTTCCAAGACACTTCAGAAGTATTCTTTGGAGGGGATTATTCCCAATGGTGAAGAGTACTAGATGGATGAGAACCTGATAGGAATCCTGCTTCTACTGTGGAATTGTCACTCTCCAGGACCTTGCAGGACTAGGGAGCTATATGAGTCATTTGGTCTGTGGAGGTACCTGGCTTTCGAGTCAGGGAGAGTTAATCTTGAGTCCCAGCCCAGCCACTTAGTGGCTGTGGGGCTTGGAACAAATTCCTTGACTTAGAACAGTTATGCAAAGTATTTGAAAGAAAAGATATATGATACTGATTGCAAAAACAGCAGCAATTCTTCATTCCTCCTTATATACATGCTCTTAGCAATGTATTTAGCTCCTCCCAATACAGACTTTGTTTCCCAAAACTTGACTCTCATTGGCCTTATTATCTCTAGCCAATAGAAAGCTGTGAATATGACAGTGTCCCAGTTTGGGATCTGGGGACAAAAGTTCTTCAGTGTGTCTGCTTTTTCTTTCAGAACTCTGTCATCTCCATGGGAACAAACCAATGTTAACATGCTGGAGCAGGAGATACCATGGGGAGGAAAACCAAAGGGCCTCAGTTGACAGCCAGCTCACTACTAGAAGCAGGGCTGCCTATTCAACCAGAAGTTGATCTATGCCTGAAGGAGCCCAGCTAGGACCAGAAGAATGGCCCAGCTGAGCCCAGCCAAAATAGCCGACCAGCTCAATCATGAATTTTGGGGTGGTTTTTAATGCAGTAACAGCTAACTAATATGTATACCCAGTGCAGATAGCATGTCAGGATTGAATGGCAGAGCTGATTACTCTTTACTTGGCAAACAGAAGACACCCTGTGGGTGCTGATATTCTTTCCCCTCATTTAAAGTTGTAACTCTTGTCAGATGGTGTTGAGTTATAAAGAAATGCATGGAGACATGTATGCATGGGACTGTTGCTTAGCCTCACATGATCTCCCATGCCACAGAAAGAGAACCACAGTCTGACCATTAGGAAGAGGGCCAAATTACACAATAAGAAGTTTGTCCTTAATCTATTTCCTCCACTTCTAAATTCCGGAGGTCAAGGCTGTGGATTAATCTGAAGAACTGGGCTCCCTTCTCTGGGGCCTTGTGTCCTTTGTTCACTGTGAGAACTTTGGAAGTGGGGATAGGTCACCCTGAAGCAGCAGTTGGGAGACAGAGTGCTGCCTGTGGACATTTCCTACTTGTGTCTCCCTTCGCTCTCTCTGGGCACTGTCTCTCCCACCCTTGGGGCTGAGGATAGATATTGGCCAAAGAGGGTGTTCCCTTTCCTCTGGCAGAAAAGGGAAGTTAGGCTTTTCATGTCCCTGAAGTCACAAGAGTCAGAGCCCACAGAGCTGCACTTCAGTGTGGCAACCACTGGCCACGTGGGGCTACTGAGCATTTGAAGTGTGACTGGTCTGCATTGTGAAGTGATAGAAGCTCAAATACAGAGTGACTTTGAAAGATTTAGTACCAAAAAAACCTTTATTAGTAATATTATATTAATTACATGTTTACATAACATTTGGAATATATTGGGTTAAAGTATTCGAATTTATGAAAAAAGAAATGAGGCACAAAAGAGTGATTGCTGGTTTTACATAGAGATATGATCCTTTATATATTGAGCTGGGTTTTGTAGCATAACTGATGGCAAATTGATAAACCTACACTGCGTCATTCCCATGGATGCCCTGAGTAATGAAGGATTTGAATCATCAACACTTAGGTGACACTTACAACCCATTGAAAGACAGCTTGTCCATATGTAGTATCATTGGTTGGCAATTTCTTAACTTTTTAAAAAATGCTGCTCCACCGTAACATGGCTTCATATGCTCAATTACATTTAGAAGCAAAATCAAGTTGAAATAATGGTGACCAAACACCGATTGCTCTGAAACTTTCCCCAAAAGTCAAATATGCTGTAGTTATGATCTCTTGCCTGATCTTACCTTCATAGTTTACTCTTTCATGGTTCTTCATATCACTTTGATTGTATGAACTTATAAGCTTATTTAAAGATACACCGAAGTCTTATGTAAATGTGGTTTTCTGAAAGTACTTCATCTATGTTAATGATAGAAATATAATCTAGGGTAAAACATAGTTAAAGATTAACAAGACTCTTCCTCCATGTCTTTGCTTCAAGTCCTTTCATTGTGTGAGTTGTTTCCACTGGGATTTTTTCTATTTCTCCCTCTTAAATATGCCATGTAGTAATTTCTGCATTCAAATTTTAGTGAAAATTATGCAGGGTAAATTTGGGACAAAAAGGAAGGAGGAAATAGAGGAAAGAAGATGGGGTAAGGAGAGACAGCTAGAGAATTTGAAGAGAAATTTAAATATTGATAATGCTTTGGTGAGAATGGTATACCTTATTAAGCTTACTCTCTGATATATTTATCTGGTGAGTATACTATTCAACTATTAGAGACAAAATGTACAACTTTGTGTGTTTTCTAAAGATATCTGTTTATTATATACAAGACCAACCAACTTCTTTCTATTAATAATTGGCTTAAATGCATTTCTAAAATGTGTAAGTATTTGAAGCTGTTGGCATTTATTTCAGTAAAAAACTTCAGAAATTCAGGAACATCAGCCATTCACCTAAATGTGTAGTTCTGGAAGAGCTGTTGGGTTTTCTAATATGTTTTCTTCTATTATTCCTAAATAACATAATTTTTCCACTTACTATTTCACCGTTTATCTGTCTTCCAGAGGTGAAATTTTTGTAAAGTAAAAGCTTTTAGTAAACAGCCAAAAAAGTTTCGCCATGGCTCTGTTGCTATTGAGGCAGGATGTGAATAGGCTTTCCCTTAAAGTTTCCATTGGAAACCCACAATCACAAATTCCATTCATTACAGGCAATCAGTGTGTCCTTTGCTGCCACTCTGCACCGTCTGCTCAATCAGAGCATTGGTTGATAGCCGTAGGCAGAAAAGCTGCCCGGGCTTAAGCTGATAGCAAGCAAATGAAATGAAGTGTTCATGACAATTATCAGAACAAGCAAGGGTTAAGGGAAAAAATATAGCCAGAAAGAAAAACTAAGTATTTCTTTGATTTGAAATACCTCCCAATTAAAGCTAAAATTGGGGGATATTTTTGTTTGTTTGTTTTACTTTGGCTCTGAAATATTCAGAATATTGACTCAATATTCATGTTCCCTTTATTAGTGAAGATTTACATTTGTACAAGAATATGATGGGAAATGAAGTTTTGTGCTATATTTGAGTTTTAAGGAAGCTCAAAGTGTCCAAACAGTGGACAACAACATTCTGTATATAAGAGCATTTGAGTAGCAAAAAGAAAAGAAAGAAAGAAAGAAAGAAAGAAAGAAAGAAAGAAAGAAAGAAAGAAAGAAAGAAAGAAAGAAAGAAAGGAAGAAAGAAAGAAAGAAAGAAAACAAAAGAAAAAGAAAATCGTTATAAGATAGTCTGTATTCACTGCACACCCTAGGGCAGCAACATGAGGTTGTGCTAAATGTTCAAAGTTAAAGCAAGGGTCTATATTCTGATTCTGGATCGGGCACTTGCTAAACTTATATGATCACTGATAAATCATGATCTATATTTTAACCTTGGCTTTTACATCTTGAATATGGGACTTAAAAATGACTATTGCCCGAAACAGTAGTGAGAAGATTGAAAGACAAAATGTGGGTGAAAGAGGCTAATATATTTTAAGATTCCACTATGGTAAACTCTAAGGTATAAATTTTTTTTTTAAATCATCTTTACTATCCATAGTAAAATTCATAGAGCAGATCACTACCTACAAACATAATTTTGGAAAGAAACATTGTAATTACCTAACTATAATATAAAGATTAAGTAAAAGTAAAACAAACAATACATGTTTCAGTACATAAATGTTACAAAAAACATTTCTAAAGGGCATTCCAAATGAACCATATATGTATACAACTCTGTGTAAAATTACTGAGAAGGGCCAGGGGCAGTGGCTCATGCCTGTAATCCCAGCACTTTGGGAGGCCAAAATGGGTGGATTACCTGGGATCACCTGAGCTCAGGAGTTCGAGACCAGCCTGGTCAACATGGTGAAACCCCGTATCCACTAAAAAGACAAAAATTAGCCAGGTATGGTAGCAGGACCCTGTAATTCCAGCTACGAAGGAGGCTGAGGCAGGAGAATCACTGGAACCTGGGAGGCGGAGGCTGCCATGAGCTGAGATCACACCACTGCACTCCAGTCTGGGTAACAGAGCAAGACTCCATCTCAAAAAAAACTGAGAAAATTGTAACTACAAATGCAGACTGACACAGCAAAGTTGTATAGGTTTTTCCAAAATCACAGGCAGTGCTGTTTGCACTGATGTAACCTTATATAATGACGAGAGTCTTGTAAACTTTCAAACCAAGAAAATATATCCCTCTCTTTGTTTGCAAGTGTTCAGCATTCCTAGAAAATTCCACATATATCAAATGGAATAAAAATAAGTGGAATTTATTTGTAATGCAACATAAGTCTCTAGACTAAAGTGTAATGTAACGCCAAACGGTATAAAAATAAGTTGAATTTATTTGTAATGTAACATAATTCTCTAGATTAAAAAGGTTGTAAACAGGCTTTTCATTACATGAAAATTTGGTGGAACATTCTGCATTTGTACAGGGTATGACATACTTCTGTATTGTGCAGGTATATTGAAAATATTGCAGGTTGACTAGTATATCTGACAATCACCTGGTGAAGGCCAATATTGAATCATTTGATAATCAAAAACATACTTATTTGCAAATACCTTCTCTGGATACAACCACTGCCATTGAAAATTATGGGTCTTTAGATCAATGAAAATATCCAAATTACTGTTTTCCCCAATAACAAGCCTAATGTATAGAAACCCATCTATCATGTTTTCATAATGATAGATGGTTAATTTTACTCCACATTTGACTGAAATGCCAGTTAAATTGTGTGGAAAATTCATTAAATTTTCTTTGTATTTTTGGCCATCAACCATCATAAACTCCTAATTTTATAGATTCATCCAACTCTCCTAGTACCTGAGACTCTTCAGATCCAATTTGTTCTATATAGTTCATTATTCTCAGAAACTCTTCTTTTATAATTATGACATGATATATGTCAGTGAATGTGCCTCCCGTGACTCTGCATTCTCTGGTATTCCTGTTTCTAATCAATATCTGCTAATTCAATAGCTTTACTACTGTTTATATTAGAATTATCCTCTCCATGTTTATTTAGATTATACATGTTCAGGTTCTCACCATTCTTCAAATACACTTTTACAATAGTTTCTTCCTGAATGGTGATTGTTTCAAATATTTGTCTAAGAATGCCATTGTCTTGTTTAATCTTTTCAATTTCTGGATAGAGTCATTTTTTTTTATTGCTAGGCATTCAAATAACTCCCAGATCAGGTATATTGTCCACACACTACATAGATATTTGGTAGGATTCCCCTTCCATTCTAATCCTTTTTGATAAAAGGAGAAAGAAGAGAAGAGAAGGAGGAAGAAGAAGGAGAAGGAGAAGGAGAAAGAAGAAGGAGGAGGAGGAAGAGGAGAAGGAGCAGGAGGATGAGTACAGGGAGGAGGAGGAGGAGAGGCAGCCATTCTTGACGTACTTAAAACTGGTTTATACTTGTGTACCTTTGCTAAAATGCTGTTTATGTGGAAATATCTACCCAAATCTCATTTCTACTGTATGGTAGATTTGCCTCTAATGAAGATCAACTCATCTTTCATAGCACGGAGGTCTTAGTCCATTCAGGTTGCCATAAGAATATCATAGACTAGGTGGCTTATAAACAACATAAATTTATCTGCCACAGGGAGGCTAGGAAGTTTTAAAAACAGGATGATAACAGATTCAGTATCTTGTGAGGCCTGAGTGCATTTTTTGGTTCAAAGATGGCCATCTTCTTGCTGCGTCCTCACATGACTGAAGGGATGAGGCAACTTTCTGGCACATGTGTTATAAGGGCACTCATCTCATTCCTGAAAGGTCAACCTTTATGACCTAGTCACCACTGAAAGGCCTCGTCTCCTAACACTGTCACATTGGGAATAGGTTTTAACATACAAATTTGGGGGAGTCACACAAGTTTTTTGATTTCCCAATGCATATAAAAGTTATGTTTAAACTATAATGTAGTCTATGAAATGTGTAATGGCAGTATGTCTAAAAAACAATCGACATACTTATATTTAAAAATAATTTATTGCTAAAAATGCTGGCAATCATCTGAGCCTCCAACGAGTTGTAATCTTTTTGCTGGTGAAGGCTGTTGCTTCTATGCTGATGCCTGCTTACTGCTCAGGGTGGTAGTTGCTGAAGATTGACGTAAGTGTATCCGTTTCTTAAAATAAGACAATAGTGAAGTTCACTGCATCTATTGACTCTTCGTTTCACAAAACATTTCTCTCTAGCATCTGATACTGTTTGACAGCCTTTTACCCACAGCAGAACTTGTCTGAAAATCAGAGTCAATCCTCTCAAACCCTGCCACTATCTATGAACTAAGTTTACCTAATTTTCTAAATCCATTATTGTCATTTCAACAATGTTCACAGCATCTTCACCAACGGTAGTTTCTACCTCATGAAACCAGTTTCTTTGCTTATCCGTAAGAAACAATTCCTCATCTATTCCAGTTCTATACAGTCATGAGATTGTAGCAATTCTGTCACATCTTCAGGTTCCACTAGGTCTCTTGATATTTCCATGACATCTGCAGTTACTTCTTCTAAAGCACCTAAAAGTCATCCATGAGGGTCAGAATCGCCTTATTTCAAACTCCTGTTAATGTTGATGTTTTGACTTCCTTTCATGAATCATGAATGTTCTTAATGGCACATGGAATGGTGAATCCTCTTCCAGAAGTTTTCAGTTTCTTTTGCCCAGATACATAAGAGGAATCACTGTCTATGGCAGCTCTAGCCTTACAAAATGTATTTCTTCAATAATGAGACTTGAAAGTTGAAATTGCTTTTTGATCCATGGGCTACAGAACGGCTATCATGTTAATAGGCATCAAAATAACATCAATTTCCTTGTGCATCTCCTTCAGAGCTCTTGGGTGGCTAGGTGCATTGTTAATGAGCAGTAATATTTTGAAATTAATCTTTTTTCTGAAGAGTAGGTGTCAACATGTGCTTAAAATATTCAGTAAACCATGCTGTAAACAGATGTACTCCCATCCAGGCTTTGTCATATCCAGGATTTGGAGAATAGTAAATGAGGATTCGTTTCTACTTAAAGTCACCAGATACATTAGCACATAACACAAGAGTCAGCCTGACCTTTGAAACTTCAAAGCTGGCATTTTGACTTCTTCTCTCTATCTATGAAAGGCCTATATGGCACCTTCTTCTAGTAAAGACTGTTTCTTTTACACTGACAATCCGTTTAGCGTAGCCACCCTCATCAATGATCTTGGCTAGATCTTCTGCGTAACTTGCTACGACTGCTATGTCAGCTCTTGCCACTTCACCTTGGACTTGTAAGTTATGGAAATTGTCTGACAGCTTCAAATTTTTCTTCTGTAGCTTCAACTCTTTCAGCTTTCATAGAATTGAGGGTTAGGGTCTTGCTCCAGACTTTGACCTGACTTAAGGAAATACTATGGCTGGTTTTGTCTTCTATTCAGTCCACTGAAACTTTCTCCAAATCGGTAATAAGGCAGTTTTCCTTTCTTTATCATTCATGTGTTCACTGAAGTATCACTCTTAATTTTCTCCAAGAAGCATTTCATTGCATTCATAACTTAGGAAAATATGCCAAAAACTGAGAGAGGCTAAAAACTAGGCCCCTTGTACCAAGAAGCTCATATTTTTCTTACTAAGTTTAACCATTTCCAGCTTTTAACTTAAAGTAAGAAATGCGACTCTTTCTTTCACTTGAGCACTCAGAAGACATTGTAGGGTTACTATTTGACCTAGTTTCACTATTGTGTCTTAGGGAATAGACAGGGAGAGATATGGGGGAAGGACTGGTTGTTGGAGCAGTCAGAATACCCTTGAAATTTATAAATTAAGTTTGCTGTCTTATCAATACATTGCTGTCTTCTGTGGAGCAAAAAAGACAGGGAGGTCTGTCTTTTTTGGATGGAGGTTTGTTATGCCCCAAGATAATCATAATAGTAATATAAAAATATCTGATTATAAATCACCATAAGAGATATAATAATAATGAAACTGTCTTAAATATTGAGATTATTACTAAATGTGACACATAGAAAAGAAATGAGCATGGGCTGTTGGAAAAATGGCACTGATAAATTCACTACATGCAAGGTTACCAGAAACCTTCTGTTTATGAAAAATGTGATACCTTAAGCTCAATAAAATGAACACAATAAAATGAAATTTGCCTCTGCTTTTTTTACTAATGCATTTTCTCTTTTGGTTTAAGTTGTTAAAGGCTAATCAATGATTATTTCTTACTCATCTTAATCGAATATTTTTCATCTATTTTAACAATCTATAAAGTCTAACATAGTATGCAATTAGTAAATAGTTATTAAAATATATAAATGAATTTAGGCTCATATAACATGTTGGTAGGCCTTAAGATTTAGCAAAAGTATTTAGCTTTTGTTTTCTATTTTTTCTAAAACGTAAAATGAGACCCACCAAGAAGCCAGAATGGTTTGCAGAGTACATGCAATTTCTCCAGGGTTTAAAATTCAACTGGTGTCAATTGTAAAATCTTAACATTTTTTACGAGTGATCTAATGACACTAAAATCTCCAAAGAGCAAAAATCAAGTGCCTTTTCAATAAAGGTTGCCACTTATGCCTTTTAACTAGCTTGGGTCCTTTTTTTTTTTTTTTTCTTAATCTGGTTAAATTATGCTTTGAAAGTACAGTGAAAACCATTTGTTCTTATTTAGCTTAAAAAAAAAAGTAAAATAATTATTGTATGTGGATACAGCCTCAGGAAAAATACAACAATATGTTTTTGAGACAAAAAATTATCTTTGTATTATAGCTACTGGGAGATAAAACAGGCTGTCAGGGTTTGCCAAGAGTACATAGAAGGGTGGTAAGTCCTTCAAGTCAAAATTCCCTCAATTCTCAGTGAACTAAAATCACATCTCAAGTTATTTGCTTAATATTTATTATGGTATATTATGGAAATCAAAGAACTATTTTAGCTGCAGTTTGTAACTATGTCAGATATATTACATATTCATAAAAAAATGACAGTTTTGGTACACTTGAAATTAACTAATTTAAAGGTGGAAAGGAAGTAATCTTTTTATTCTTCATCGTGAAGGGTTATGGCTGACATGCCTTTAAGAAAAGTTCACACAAGAAAAGCATAATAAATTTATTATGTGCACACATGTACACGGAAATTATACAAAACATAAAAATTCAAAGAAAGGGCCAGATAGTTGATATCTAAATACTCTCTTCATTGGAAGGGGATTTGAAGAGTGGGGGCTGAAGACCAGGTAATTGGTTATAGATGATTCTCTTTGGGAATTGAATTGGGACCTGAGAACATGTATTCATTGAAGACAAAGTTCATCTGTGGTTTAGGCTCGGTGCTTAATTTTCAACATCTTTCTCTTTGATTGGAATTTTAATTTTACCTATTTTATGAAATTTCAGGGAAGGGGTCAAAGGCAATTGTGTTTCTCTTTAAAGTTCTGCTTTCTAGGTAGATAAGGAAACTTCAGAATGGCCTTATCCTGTGTTTTAGGAGAGACAAAGGATTGAGAGACTTGCAGGGTGGTCAGACAGACCTTCAGGCTGCTTCTTTATTACAGTCTGTCAAAGAAAAATATTGGGTATATTGTTTTCTGAGTCTCAACACTCAACATATTGTCATCATCTCTGAATGAGTGTAATGGGATCAGTGTTTATTATAAACTTGCTTGAACTTAGACTGATTTTGTCTAAGACTGATTTTTCTGTAAGGTTATTAGGCCTTTAAAATAAAAACATGTTAGTCTTATTTGCTTTGACATTATATTTAATTATATCCTAGATTATTAAGTATATATATTTATATACATACATTTATTTATTATATGATCTATGTTTATATACCACATACAAATAGTATGTATATTATACATTTATATAGTTATGTGTGTATATAAATATGTGTGTGTGTGTATATATATATATATATGAATATATACATATGTAACTGTCTAGCTTCCTAGCTAGCTATAATTTTTTAGAATTCCCTGGACTTTAGAGGGAAGGATTACTAATTTTCTTATTATTTTAGTTAGACATATAAGTTTGAATTTTTCAAAACTTAGTACATGCACTAATTTAGTATTATAATTACATGAAAATAGGAGGAAAAGTGGGATGCAGAAGAGGAGATGGAGAGGAAAAGAAGGAAGAAGGAAGAGAAAATTTTGGGAGGCCAAGGTGGGCAGATCACCTGAGATCAGGAGTTCGAGACCAGCCTGACCAACAATGGAGAAACCCCATCTCTACAAAAAATACAAAATTAGCTGGGCATGGTGGTGGGCACCTGTAATCCCAGCTACTCGGGAGGCTGAGGCAGGAGAATCATTTCAACCCAGGAGGTGGAGGTTGCGGTGAGCCAATATCGCACCATTCCACTCCAGACTTGGCAACAAGAGCAAAACTCCATCTCAAAAAAAAGAAAAAAAAAAAACAGATGAATTAAATGACAGGTTTGTCTGAAAACAGAACTAGTGAACCGCATGAGAGGACTGAAAAAAAAAAAAAAGAATGTGTATCTCTGGGAGAGGAGAAGGTTGAGCGTGAGAATCAGATTCCCAGAA
>CAUYQU010069905.1:0-12374 GCA_963574635.1 Cheracebus regulus
TTATAGACATAAATGAGCTAAATTAGACATTACAAAGCCATAATTTAATGGGAGCTTAGGATGCCCCTTTACTCTCACAGATCCAAGGAGCAGCTTTTGAGTGGTCTTCATTTAGACTCTGAGACCTGACTGTAATAATCCTGCAGCCCTGGACTTACAGCTCGGGAGTGTGTCTCTGGATGTCTTCTATCTTTCCTTTATTTTCTGCCAGGAGATAATGACAGCAAGTGGGTGAAGCACTGGGTGAAAGGCGGATATTATTATTACCATAATCTGGAGACCCAGAAAGGAGGATGGGACGAACCCCCAAATTTTGTGCAAAATTCTATGCAGCTTTCTCGGGAGGAGATCCAGGTAGGTCACCTTTCTTCACTTAAGGAGCTGAGAGAAAGTGTTCAAGCTATAATATTAATTAAGAGGAACAGGGTATGTGGTCAGAGACCCTAGACTAAAATTGAGGTTATGTAATGAACTGTTTTGCAGTAATTTTTTTTGTAGTAGTTGGGGGAATTACTATGGCCTGAATTAGTAAAACATCTTAATTATAGAATTAAGTGATATAAACCATGTGCTAAGAGAACTTACATGATCCAGAAAAGAAAAATGAAAAGTTGCTGACTCTTTATTAAATACAACTACTTTAATCTCTCCCAGTTTATATTTTTAGTCTCTGTTCTGACTATTCCACAAATTGTATTAGCTACAACCTGTACTTTCAAATTAAGTTAGCATTTCATAGGGCTTTTAAAGTACATTTTCATCTTCTTTTTCTTTGCTTATGCTATTCCATTCAACAGTATTTTTTGTTTGTTTGTTTTTGAGTCTCACTGTGTCACCCAGACTGGAATGCAGTGGCACAGTCCCAGCTCACCACAACCTCCACCTCCCTGGATTCAAGCGTTTCTCCTGCCTCAGCCTCCCAAATAGCTGGGATTGCAGGCGTGCACCACCACGCCTGGCTGATTTTGTAATTTTAGTAGAGATGAGGTTTTGCCCTCTTGGCCAGGCTGGTCTCGAACTCCTGGCCTCAAATGATTCACCTGCCTCAGCCTCCCAAAGTGCTAGGATTATAGGCGTGAGTCAGCACACCCAGCCCATTCAACAGTTATTTATTTAATACCTTCTTAAATGTAGCAGGCACTCTTGTAAGCGATGAGGATATAGCCATGAACAAAACCAAGTCTCTGCTGTCATGAAATGTCTCTCCCCTGCCATCTATAGCTGTCAAAATTCTGTCCTTCCCTTTGTACTGATTCTTGGTATAAAAAAAGAAAAAGAAATTCAGGCTGGGCTCACACCAGCAATCCCAGCACTTTGGGAGGCCAAAGCAAAAAGACTGCTTGAGCCCAGAAGTTTGAGACCAGCCTGGGCAAAATACAAAAATTAGCTGGGTGTGGTGGTGTGTGTCTGTGATTCCAGCTACTTTGGAGGATGAGAGGGGAGGATCAGTTGAGCCCGGGAGCTAAAGGCTGCAATGAGCCATGATCACACCACTGCACTCCAGCCTGGGCAACAGAGCAAAACCCTGTCTCAAAAAAAAATAAAATTTAATTTAAAAATTCAGTCCTCCAAGCACACCCATCTTAAGTCACCTCCTCTGTGAAACTTTTTAAAATTTCATTTCCTTACCCCCTCCATCTTCTTTTGAAGCTCCCAAAGAATTTTGTATTCATTCAGAATTTAATGTACTTGGATTCGAATTTTAGTCACATTTGTACTTGTCTATGCCCCCTACTAGTTTTTAAGGTGAACTTCTAAGTTTGCAGTACTTTCTCGAATGAGGACTTACATTGTCATTGATGCACTATTGAGCACTTTTTTTACTTGGTGCTCTGATGCTAGTATGGGGTCTGAGAAAATGTTTCTGACAGGCTTCCAGGTGTTGCTGATGCAGCTGGCTCAAGGACTGCATTTTAAATGGCAGTCCACATAAGCATCTTTAATTCCCACATCTTTGAAAAAATAATAATACAAAATGTTTTTAAAGCCCATAGAATTTCCTTGATCCAGCCTCATCTACATTCATACTCTTCGTAAGGGCTTTGAAAGTTAGTCTGCCCATCACTAATTCAGTCTCTGTTACCATCCACCTCCTAGCTCACAGCAATGTGGTTTCCTGTCCAGCTTTTACTTAGTAAAGCTCTTATTTTAGAATTCATCAACAACCTTTTAATTGCCAAATTCATTTCTGAGTGCTTATCATATTTGACTTGTCAAAAGTCTCTTCCTCAAACCCTCAATTCCCCTGGCTTTTCCCATACAATTCTTTTCTGATTCTCCTGCTTCTGAGTGTCCCTTCTTAACGTCTCATGCTACCTTCCTTTCTCTACCTCTGCTTGAACTATATGAAGATTCCATTGGCCCTCTTCTCTTCTACACATTCTTCGTGAGTGATCTCTTTCAAGCCTGTGGCTCCAGCTCTTACCTTTGTGCTTGTGACTCAAATCTGTTCCTCCAGACACTAGCCCTTTTCCTCACCAGCAGGTTTTTGCTCTTCCTTTTGCAGTCCAGAAGTCCAGCAGATACCTCAGACAGTTTAACAGGAAAAAATCAGAGCCTGCAATAGTGTATAAGGGTGTATTTTTATCTCACATGAAATGATTCTGCAGTTCAGCAGTCCAGGGAAAATGTGGCTCCATGGTGTCACCTGTTCCAGGATCCTTCAGTCTCTGCGCTCTGTCCTTAGCATGTGGCTTCCATTCTCAAGGTTACCTTGTTACCTACAGTGACAGCGTGGAGCTTTGACCAGCAAATTAGCAGTCCAGGCAGAAGTAGGAAGAAGGGGAAGGAAAGCAAAGAAGGCGTGCTGCCAGCTGTCTGTTTCTCTTCGTGGAGCTTTCCCAAAGGTCTTGCCATGCTACTACTGCTCACAGCGCATGATCTCTCTCTAGCTCATGGAGTCTTTTTTTTTTCCTTTTTCTTTTTTTTGAAACGCAGTTTCACTCTTGTTGCCCAGGCTGGAGTGCCATGGCACGATCTTGACTCACCGCAGCCTCCACCTCCCGGGTTCAAGTGATTCTCCCGCCTCAGCCTCCCGAGTAGCTGGGACTACAGGCACGTGCCACCATGCCTGGCTAATTTTTGTAATTTTAGTAGAGACTGAGTTTCTCCTTGTTGTTAAGGCTAGTCTCAAACTCCTGACCTCAGGTGATCCACCTGCCTCAGCCTGCCAAAGTGCTGGGATTACAGGCATGAGCTACCCGGCCAGCCGCTCTGGAGTCTTTTAAGTGCAGACAGTGTTGCCCAGAAAAAAAACAAAATCAAGGCTCTGGAGGAGAAGATGGATATTGGATAGGTAACCAGATGTTCTTACTAATCATTCCCACTGCTGCTGGCCTTGTTCAAGCTCAGGTCACCTCTCACTTGTATCACAATAGCAGCATTTATTTCACCCACTTGGTTGAAGTCTCTCCTCACTCTACTCTGTCCTACTTCCCTAAGAGTATTTTTCTAAAAATAATCTCCAGCCTGGACAATATAATGAGAACTCATCTCTACAAAAAAAAATTTTTTTTTTAATTAAAATTAGGTGTGGTGGTATGCTTGTAGCCCCAACTACTCAGGAGATGAGATGGGAGGATTGCTTGAACCCAGGAATTTGAGGCTGCAGCAAGCTGAGATCACACCACTGCACTCCAGCCTGGGTGACAGAATGGGACCTTGTCACTAAAATAAATAATAAACAGCTGATTGTCTTATTCCTCTGCTTGAAAGTTTCCTGGCTCTCCAGTATCTTTAGTAACAGTCCAAACCCTCTAGGCTGCTTTTGCAATCTGCCTGCCATTTGCAGTCTGCCTGGAGATGCGGCTTTCTGTCCTCACCTCTGGCCTCTCCCTCTGGTATGTCCTACATTGTAACATTCTAGGGGTCCCTTGGTACTTGGCACACAGCCCTATTGGATACCTGTTACTCTATTCTTGTCCGCAGTGACCCCAGATCAGCCAGCACAGTGCCCACCCTAGTCAGTGTTGGATAGGTGGATAAGTGAGATGATAAATGAAGTAAAAGAAGATCAAGTTTTTGTTTATGAAATGTTTTCTAGGTAGGAGGAGGTATGTGAGAACAACCTGGTCCTGAAAAACAGACCTGAGGGCTTCGTTCCCTTTGCTTAGCTAACAATCTGTTATGGACTTAGGAAGCAGGGGGTGTTAGCTTGTGTGCTGTGGGTGATACTTTGTGAAAACCTGCATCCATTCTTGCCTGTGAATGTCTTTGAATGTGACCACTGGCTGTTTCAGAGTTCCATCTCTGGAGTGACAGCTGCGTATAACCGAGAACAGCTGTGGCTGGCCAACGAAGGCCTGATCACCAGGCTGCAGGCCCGCTGCCGTGGATACTTAGTTCGACAGGAATTCCGATCCAGGATGAATTTCCTGAAGAAACAAATCCCTGCCATCACCTGCATTCAGGTATTTCAGAACCTATTACACAGATAGCAAGCGGGCATCTAGAGCAGGGGTAATAAATAGTCAGCTCTCACCATTAACTGTCTAAGTGTGTTTTTTGAGTTCTGGCCTCTCAGTCTTCTCTTTCCTTTGACAGGTACCTCCTCTTTACTACCATATAAGTGTAGTGTTCCTACTAGTGTTTAATGGTGGCACAGTGGCAGTTCTTGGGCACCTCTTCTTCTCTTCTAAGACTATACCTTTCTGTAAGATTTGAACGTTGAGGGAAACAACTATGGCTTTGCATCCTTGACAAGGAAGCACAATGTCCTGGAAGGAATTCTGAGTTAGGAGTGATGGCTGCACTGCTGCCAGACAGTGATGAATCTCCAAGTTTGTTTCCCCATCTATAAAAGGGGAATACCCCATTGTATCTTATCTTCCTCACCTGATTTGGTGTAAGAAGCCAGTAAATGAATTTGTATGGCTGGAATGTAAAAGGCATGCAGGGCTGTGCTGATGTCGGGGAAGTAGAATGTAGCCATCGTGTTCTTCCAGTGGAGGAATGGCCCATGCCCTTGTCCCCTGTCACTGCTGGAAATGGTCCTTTCTAAAACGTCATCATAAAATTGTACTTGGATCATATATTAAGATGAAAAATTTTTTAACTTCCATTGATGCTTGGGAAGTAATATGTTCTCTGTAATATTTGATGGTTTCAGTCCCAGTGGAGAGGATACAAGCAGAAGAAGGCATATCAAGATCGGTTAGCTTACCTGCGCTCCCACAAAGATGAAGTTGTAAAGGTACGGTAGCCTGAGCAAGGTTTCTCCGTGAGGGGCGCAGGTGTAACATGTGTTGAGATGAAGGACTCTTCTAATTTCCAGGATCCCCTTTCCACAGATTCAGTCCCTGGCAAGGATGCACCAAGCTAGAAAGCGCTATCGAGATCGCCTGCAGTACTTCCGGGACCACGTGAGTACCCATGGTCATAATGGTCTTTAGGAGTGGTTTGGCCATATTTTTGGTAGACAGATAAACAGAGGAATTTCTTCTTCTTTTTTGTTCCTTAGATAAATGACATTATCAAAATCCAGGCTTTTATTCGGGCCAACAAAGCTCGGGATGACTACAAGACTCTCAGTGAGTAACTGGCTCCTTGTGAAAAGTTGAGGCGGTGGCTGAGAGCCACCAGGTTCTGGATCTTCTCCATGTACCTTTTTTATTGTCCTGAGGCAAGGCTTCGGGTAGAGGGTGTGACCTGTGATGTGAGCCCCTTTGATAACATGTGGCTAGGTGTCTTGTTGCTTGTTGAATTAGCTTTTATCGTAACATAGTAATAGCCAGACACAGAAGATTGCACCTGATAGTTGTCTTAGCACATCTCAAAAATAATTGTGTGTGAATAGAACTACTTTGTCAAGACAATGCTATTTTCTGAGACATAGTACTTTTTCTGGTAACTCATTCTTTGTCTGATGCATACTTTCTGTCAGTCAATGCTGAGGATCCTCCTATGATTGTGGTCCGAAAATTTGTCCACCTGCTGGACCAAAGTGACCAGGATTTTCAGGAGGAGCTTGACCTTATGAAGATGCGGGAAGAGGTTATCACCCTCATTCGTTCTAACCAGCAGCTGGAGAATGACCTCAATCTCATGGATATCAAAATTGGACTGCTAGTGAAAAATAAGATTACATTGCAGGTATGGCCCAGTGCCAGTGGGGACCTTGGAACACTTTATCCTGCTTTGTAACCCCTAAATTCTCCTTTCTAACTGGTGGGGAGGTTGGAGGCTGACTTTTTTCTCAGCTACTGCCATAAGGTTTTGTTTTTTGTTTTTGTTTTTTTGACAGAGTCTCACTCTGTTGCCCAGGTTGGAGTGCAGTGGTGTGATATCAGCTCACTGCAACCTCTGCCTCCCAGGTTTAAGCGATTCTCCTGCGTCAGCCTCCTAAGTAGCTGGGGTTACAGGCACAGGACGCTACACCTGGCTAATTGTTTTTGCTTTTGTTTTTGTTTTGAGACAGAGTTTCGCTTATCGCTCAGGCTAGAGTGCAGTGGCATGATCTCGGCTCACCACAACCTCTGCCTCATGGGTTCAGTGATTCTTCTGCCTCAGCCGCCCAGGTAGCAGGAATTACAGGTGCATGCCACTGTGCCCTGCTAATTTTTGTGTTTTTAGTAGAGACAGTGGTTTGCCATGTTGGTAGACTGGTCTCGAGGTCCTGACCTCAGGTGATCCACCTGCCTCAGCCTCCCAAAGTGCTGGGATTACAGGCATGAGCCATGACACCTGGCTTTTTTGCATTTTTAGTAGAGATGGGGTTTCACCATGTTTGCCAGGTTGATCTGAAACTCCTGGCCTCTAGTGATCTACCCACGTAGCCTACCAAAGTACTGAGATTACAGGCATCAGCCACCGTGCCTGGCTGCTGTAAGCTTTTTTGAAAGTCATGTAAGACAGGTCAGTCATGGTGGCTTACATCTGTAATCCCAGCACTTTGGAAGGCTGAGGCAGGCAGATGACAAGGTCAAGAGATCGAGACCATCCTGGCCAATATGGTGAAACCCCGTCTCTACTAAAAATACAAAAATTAGCTGGGTGTGGTGGCATGCACCTGTAGTCCCAGCTACTCAGGAGGCTGAGGTAGGAGACTCGCTTGAACCCAGGAGGCGGAGGTTGCAGTAACCCAAGATTTTGCCACTGCACCCCAGCCTGGCAACAGAGCAAGACTACATCTCAAAAAAAAAAAAAAAAAAAAAAGAGAGGCTAGGCGCAGTGGCTCATACGTGTAGTCCCAGCACTCTGGGAGACCAAGATGGGCGAATCACGTGAAGTCAGGAGTTTGAGACCAGCCTGACCAACATGGTGGAACCCCATCTCTACTAAAAATACAAAAATTAGCCAGGCGTGGTGGTGTGTGCCTGTAATTCCAGCTACTCAGGGTGCTGAGGCAGGAGAATGGCTTGAACCTGGGAGGCGGAGTTTGCAGTGAGCCGAGATCACACCACTGCTCTCCAGCCTGGGCAACAGAGTGAGACTATCTCTGGAATTAAAAAAAAAAAAAAAAAAAAAAAAAAACGCTGGGCACTGTAGCTCATGCCTATAATCCCAGCACTTAGGGAGGCTGAGGAGGGCAGGTCATTTGAAGCCAGGAGTTTGAGACCAGCCTGGCCAACATGGTGAAACTCCATCTCTACTACAAATACAAAAAGTTGGCTAGGCACAGTGGCTCGCACCTATAATCCCAGCACTTTGACAGGCTGAAGCAGGAGAATTGCTTGAACCCGGGAGGTGGAGGCTGCAGTGAGCCGAGATCATGCCATTGCACTCCTGCCCAGCAACAGTGTGAGACTCCGTCTAGAAAAACAAAAAAAAATACAAAAAATTAGCAGGATATGGTGGCACATGCCTGTAATCTCAGCTACTCGGGAGGCTGAGGTGTTAGAATTGCTTGAACCTGGGAGACAGAGGTTACAGTGAGCCAAGATCGCACCACTGCACTCCAGACTTGGTGACAGAGCGAAACTCTGTCTCAAAAAAAAGTTAGACAAGACATAAAATAACTTAATAGACAAAATTTTGATAGAGAAAAGAAGATAAATGTCTTCCCCTAATTTCACCTACCCCACTCATTTTGTATCTTATATTCTTACTTCATATCAGAGGATAAGACTCTTTCCCTATGATAAATAGTCATACATCTTTTTATATTTTGAGATAGAGTCTCCTTCTGTACCCCAAGCTGGAGTGCAGTGGCATGATAATGGCTCACTGCAACCTCAGCCTCCTGGGTTCAAGTGATTGTCCCACTGCAGCCTCTCAAGTAGCTAGGACGACCAGTGCATGCCACCACGCCTGGCTAATTATTTTATTTTTGTAAGAGATGTCTCAGTTGTCCAGGCTGGTCTTGAACTCCCGGGGCTCAAGTGATCCTCCTATCTCAGCCTCCCAAAGTGCTGGGATTACAGGTGTGAGCCACTGCACCAGGCCATAAATATTATTTTTAACAGTAGCATAATAGATTGTTAGAAGGCATACTATGATTTGCACCTTTTTTCTCCCTGGTATTTGACATTTAGGTTGTTTACCAAGTGTTTATTATAAATAACATCGCAATTGATGTTTCAATATGTATGTAGCTTTTATTGTATTTAAGACTTATTTTTATAATAGATTGCTAGAAGTTGGTTTCCCAATTCAGTGTACATTCTTATGGCTCAGGTTCTTTGTCAGAACATAGGAATGGATTTGATTGGTGTACTGAAAACAGGATAAAGTATAGTGGTTTTAAAATCTTTAGTGGGAACCTACCAATGCAGTAGACGGTCATGTGAGTTTGCACATGCTACAAGACCTTTCCACAATGCCCAGAGGTTCATCTTTGAAAGCTTTCTCATGTGTGTATTGGTTTTTGTTTGTAGGATGTGGTTTCCCACAGTAAAAAACTTACCAAAAAAAATAAAGAACAATTGTCTGATATGATGATGATAAATAAACAGAAGGGAGGTCTCAAGGCTTTGAGCAAGGAGAAGAGAGAGAAGTTGGAAGCTTACCAGCACCTGTTTTATTTATTGCAAGTAAGTGGCTCCTGAAATCAGTGTTATAAAAATTTAGCGAATTTACTTTTCCACAAGAAAACCTTACCCATCGATCTCTCTGGAAATATTTTTGACTTCCACTGAGGGATAAGTGACGGACATTGTAATATGTTAATTTATTATTTTTTTTTCTCATATATCTTCTAGTTCTTCCATTTTAAAGAATTAAATCTTGCCAGCTTTTATCTTACCTATAAATGACTTATCCCTTGGTTTTATTTCAGACCAATCCCACCTATCTGGCCAAGCTAATTTTTCAGATGCCCCAGAACAAGTCCACCAAGTTCATGGACTCTGTGATCTTCACACTCTACAACTATGCATCCAACCAGCGAGAGGAGTACCTGCTTCTGCGGCTCTTTAAGACAGCGCTCCAGGAGGAAATCAAGTATGAACAGATTTCCTCAGGGCACAGGCCCTTCCCACTATCACAGGGGCCCCCAGTTTGAGATTCATGCCTTCTGGACCTTTCTTGATCTCAATTAATTTATGAAAAATACTTACTCTAAAGAAACGTCTAATTTTTTAATAATACGAAATCTTGCTGCTTCTAGGGAGGGGATAAATTAATTTTAGGAACATTCTATATTAAGATATAATTTCAAAAAGTGATCTCAACAGAAAGATTTCGCATTTTTCTCTAGTAGGGGACCTAATCATGACCATGATTTAGTGTACAGCTACAGGAACGTTCGGTGAGTGCTAGGGAATGATTTGAGAGAAACTCTCTTTCTACGAGATAGGATCTTTAAGCAGGAAGATCTTTTAATTGATGAATTCTGTGACGAGTTTAAATTTGTATCTGATGTTTTATAGGTCAAAGGTAGATCAGATTCAAGAGATTGTGACAGGAAATCCTACAGTTATTAAAATGGTTGTAAGTTTCAACCGTGGTGCCCGTGGCCAGAATGCTCTGAGACAGATCTTGGCCCCAGTTGTGAAGGAAATTATGGATGACAAATCTCTCAACATCAAAACTGACCCTGTGGATATTTACAAATCTTGGGTTAATCAGATGGAGTCTCAGACGGGAGAGGCAAGGTATGATAACCATAACACTTTTCTTTATGTTGTTACTTTCTTTCCCTCTTTTTCCACCCTCTTTATTTATAAACTAATACTAGTTCAAATAGTTTTTCTTTCTTTTTTTTTTTTTTTTTTTTTTTTTTTTTCCTTTTGAGATGGAGTTTCACTCTTGTCACTCAGGCTGAAGTGCTGTGGTAGGACCTCGGCTCACTGCAGCACCACCTCCTGGGTCCAAGCAATTCTCATGCCTTAGCCTCCAGAGTAGATGGGATTACAGGCGTGCAACCACACCTGTCTAATTTTTGTATTCTTAGTAGAGACAGGGTTTTGCCATGTTGACCAGGCTGGTCTCAAACTCCTGACCTCAAGTGATTCATCTGACTCAGCCTCCCAAAGTGCTGGGATTACAGGCGTGAGCCACCGTGTCCAGCCTCAAATAGTTTTTCTTTAGAAAACTGTGGTTTATAAGTTGTTGACCTCGTAATAAATTCACTTATTTAACAAATGTTTATTGAGTAAACTTACTCAATAAACTTATTGTGTGCCAGGCATTGTGTTAGAGATGTATACAGTAATGCAATAATCAGTGAAACAGACATGCTCCCTGCCCTCTCTTCTTTGGTCATTGGGTGGAAGAGACACCAACCAGGTACATAAAAATAAAAGTATAATTAAACATTGAGGAAAGTTTCATGAAGTTTTATGTAGGGTTCTGTAGTGGAGACTATAAGAGGGAGCTAACATAGGTAGGGTGGTTAGGAAAAGCCTATCCCAGAAGATAAAATTTCATTTAGCTGAGGCCAAAAGGCTAAGGTGAAGCCAGCCTTCCTAAGAGCTAGGTGCAGAGTGTTCATGTCTGAACACTCTGAGGTGGAGGATTTAGGACCTAAAAGGCATAACTAGGGATGCAATTGAATGAGAAGGCTCGTACAGATTGGGTAAGATCACTGTGTTTTATTAAAGGAACAAGAAAATGGCATAGGGTGAGCTGCCCTGAAATACTGATATTTAACATATTAACATATTGCAGGAGATAACCAAGTCAGGGCTGTAGCGTAAACCACCAACATTAATTTATCGAAAGCAAAAGTGTGTCAATTAAATATAGGTAATGCTGGGAAAAGGGAGTTCAGAATGCCAAAACGTTTCTGGTTTTATTCATCTTGTGCAAGGACCCAGAGGGATGGGAGATGTGAGCAGCATGGTCTGTTGGGGGTTTTTCTTGTTGTAGAGTAGGGTTAGATCATGCATGAAGCTCTCTGGGCATAGGCGGAGTAGCAGCTCTCCACACCGTTGCTATTCAAAGTGTGGTTTGCAGACCAGTAATGGAAAAGCATCTGTGCACACTGTTTTGTTTAACTGATAGTTTTTTTAATAGCAAGATTTTCTCAATGAAAGAAGCAGTGTATAATTCACATTCTGACTCATTCTCTTTGTCTTTGATTGGATTGTAGACTGACACTGGTCCACACTTTAAATAACACTATTCTACATTATTCTGCTTTCCATGTTCCTGGATGCCAGGCAATTCTGCTGACTCATTGAAAGGGCATATCTCGCCAGGCGTGGTGGCTCACGCCTATAATTCCAGCACTTTGGGAGGCTGAGATGGGAGGATTGCTTGAGCTCCCTCTTAGCCTTTAGGCCTTTGAGACCAGCCTGGGCAACACAGGGAGACCTTGTCTCCACTTTAAAAAAAAAAATTAGCTAGGTGTGGTTGTCCACACCTGTACTCTCAGTTATTCCAGAGGCTGAGGCAAGGGGATTGCTTGAGCATGGGAGGTCGAGGCTGCCACCACTGCACTCCATCCTGGGTGACAAAAAAGAAAGGGCGTATCCCTATTAGGAATCATTTGGCATCTGATTGGTTTTCAGTACTATGTAGGTCCGTTATCAGGACTCAGATCATTGCAAAAGTCTTTTTTTTTTTTTTTTTATAAAAGAAAGAAAGAGGAAGAGATTTTAGAAAAAGAAAGAAAAGGAGAAAGAAAGAAACATCAAAAGAAAGAAAAAAAGAATGAAAGAGAAAGAAAGGAAGAGATTTTAGAAAAAAAGAGAAAAGGAGAAAAAGAAACCGCAAAAGAAAGAAAAAGAATGAAAGAGAGAAAGAAAGAGGGAGAGAGAATGGGATTCTTGTTTTATTGCCCAGGCTAGAATACAGTCTAAAAATGCGTATTAAAAACCTCTTTTATGCCAATAATTGTGTTTAACAATAGGGACAGGAAGGAATAGGGGATGAAAATAACAAATAAGCAGCCAACCAATATTTTATTTAAACCTGTGAAATGCTATGCAATTGCTGGGGAGTGATTTACTTCCAATTATGTGGTCACTTTTAAAATAGGTATAATGTGATAC
>CAUYQU010069908.1:0-49569 GCA_963574635.1 Cheracebus regulus
GGGGCTCCTCCGCTGGGAATGTCCTGGTCCGTGGACAGCGAAAATTTATTGGTAAGTGTGACGTCCACTGGCTCTCTGCGCTTTTACTGGGAGCTGCAATCCTGAGCTGCTAGTGATCGGCCATCTTGGATCTCTCTCCTCGTCTCTTCTTACTTGAATGAAAGCTCTATGACAGCAGAGACTTGTCAGTATTGTTCACTGCTACATCCCTCAGTGCATAGAACAGCATCTGGTACGTGATAGGTACTCAATAAATAATTGCTAAGAGTGTGAATGAATCCAAATGGAATTGGCCAGTGGAATAAGGTTTTCCAGAGAGTATGGGTGACATGAGAGAAGAAATCAGCCATTGATAAAAGAAAACAGACTGGAAAGTAACTAGAGAAAGATGTACTTCTGAGCAAATTTTTCTTTGTTATGTTTTCAGTTGGGGGAGATTTGGGAAAGAGCCTATAAGGAGGAAGGGGCTGATGACATGGAGTGGGTAAAGAAAATGATGTGGACAAGGGCCTGCAGAAGGTGAGAAGGAACCCAGACTACAGGAGAATGAATTCATACAGGACAGGAGGGATATGTCTTCCACTGTGGGAAAAGCTACACAGCATAATTAAAAGAGCATTGGATCAAGTGTCAGACTGATCTGAGTTGAAAGCCAGAGTCTATTACATTCGTGCTATGAAATTTTGCTGGAATACTTAACTGCCCTGATCCTTAATTTTCTCAACAGCAGAAAAGGGATAATGCCTTCCTCGTAGAGTTACTGCAAGGCTTAAATGACATAACATACATTAAGCAAGAATCTTGTGATGGAATTTGTTGATTATTTCTGTAACTTAATCTTTTGATTTTTATCTTACCACTAGTGTCATAAATAACAAGAGACCATATCTATTATACGTTTTTTTGTTTCGTTTGCTCCAAAAGGATTTGGGATTTCATTATTTCATGTCCTTTGGAATTTTGAATAAGTTTTGAGGGTTGACATCAAACTTTTTGTCAACAGGCCAAATTTGGCCTGCAGAATTATTTCACTTGGCTATAACTTTTTTTTCTTCTTTTGAACCCAAAATCCTTAAATGGGTCACACAACACTCCATTTCCGGGTCTGTTTCCACTTGTCTTTTGCCTGACGTATTTTCCTAATCTACTTGGCCCTTGTAGACAACTCATGATCTAGACTCATTTCTACTATAAAATCAATTTCATAGTAATTTCTACTAATGATTTCTACTATGAAGTATCTCATACCATTAATGACTCCCCACAGAGCATTTCCTGCCTTTATTTTATTCATCTATCCTCAGCATTTGCCATTGTTAATAAACTTTTGAAACTCCTTTTTCTTCTATTTCCTGTCACCTTCCTTTATCGTCTATTACTTGCTACAGCTCTGCCTCCTTTGCCCACGATTTCAATGTGATAATTGTCAGTGTTTTTATTTTAGCTCACTGTTCTTCTGGGTGGCTCATGTCTGTGGCTCAACATGTCCAAATTTAGATAATAGTCTTTCTCTTCAAATCTTTATCTCCTATTGTGTTACATATCACAATGAAAGCAGTCACCAGAAATTAAAGACATTCAATTCCCCAAGCGGAAACCACTCTCACATCCAGAAATGATAAATATTCAACAGTTGGCATAGTATAGGCATTAAATGAGACTGGACAGTGCCCTGTACACCTCACCATTGCTTCCCAACTAAAGATCAGCCTTCTTTACTCAGTTATCAAAGTCAGCCCCTACTGCCCCTGTGGTAAGATCATTTCACCATGGACTATCCACATGCTAATGTGTTTTCATTTTCCTTGAAGGTAAAAAAATGTCAACCTTGAGTGGCATAGATCCTTCCTTTATTCTGTCCTGTGCATCAAGCTGGCTACATAGCTGCTCCCAAGGCTCTAAACTTTACTGTGTTAAATTGTTTGCATATCCCCAGGCACTACCTGCTCTTACAACATGCCTTTGCCCAGGCTGATCTTTCAGTAAAGAGTGTTCTTTTCCTTTAACTCTATTTGCATAGCTACCTTTTACTCATTCTTCAAAATTCATTTCAGATATATGCATATCTGAAAGGTCTGCCCTAACTTTCTTCTCTCTCAGTAACATTCCCAGTCTGTTTGGAACCCCCATGCCACAAGTATTGTAAAAGTTTGCATTTGTAAGTCATATTTTACTATTGTTACAGCCCAACAGGTTCTTCTTGCGTGCTGCACAGAAAAAGCAAATACATGGAAACACCAGGTATTACAGTAGAGAAATAATTTAATCATTGTGGGGTGTCAAGTGAGTAGGATGGTAGAAATTTCTCAAATTCACCTCCTTGAGAACTCAGAGGCTAGGGTGTTTAAGGATAATTTGGCAGGCAGGGGATTAGGGAATGGGTTCATATCCTGAGTTAGTTTCTGGCTGGCAGGAGTGGGTAACAGGACCTGTGGACCTGTTGAGTCAGTTCTTTGCTGTAAGTCATGGATTTGGGTGACATCAGTTGGTCTGCCAGAATGCAAGTCTGAAAAAGATGTCAAAGACCAGTCTTAGGTTTTACAGTAGTGATGAATATACAGGAACAATTGGGAAAGTTACAAATCTTGTGCCTTCTGACTATATAATTCCTGAGCAGTGAGCAGTTATAGAAAAGGAATCTAGGGAACAGTGACTGGTTATTGTTTAACTATGCCTACCTCTTAGCAGAATTCAGGCCTCACCATAGTTTTACAAAGGTGGTGTCATTCCCTAGAGGAGACCAGTTTGGGAAAGGGACTATTATCATCCTTGCTTCAAAGTTAAACTATAAGCTAAATTTCTCCTATAGTTAGCTTAAGCTGTGCTCAGGAATGAGCAAGGGCAGATAGCTTGTGAGATGAAAAGCAAGATGGAGTCAATTTATGTTAGATTTCTCTCTTATATTTTCATAAAGGCAGTTCATATCTATCAAAGGAATAGCTTGACATAGAATGTTCATTGCAATCTAGTAAAATATTTTTCTATGGAAGAAACACACCCATAAAATGAGAGAAAACTATTGTAAATCAACATAAAATTAACATTCATTGACAGAAGGAAAGGAAGTAACAGCTGGGTAAACAAGCAGCTGCTCAAAGAGACAGAAAAATGACAGTAAGCAGCCGTGAACACGGAAAATGGTCCCCAAATATTAGAAAAGCAAGTAAATAATATGAGGAAATGAATTAACCCATTGGAAAATTGCTGAAACATTTGAACAAGAAGTAAATAAAGGAAGTGTTCAAATTACAGTTATTATACAGAAGAAAGTAGACTAAATATTCTGTTTTTAAAAAGTGGACTTTTAAGATGCAATATGCTTAGGAGATAAATTAACTTGAAAATTTATGACTTATTTTTTATAAATGTGTTTTATACTGCACAGACAGTACAATAATAAAAAATCAAAAGAATGAAAGTACACCATAATCCTCACTTATTGTTGTGTTGAAAGTAGTAAATTATGGCTGGGCATGATGGTTCATGCCTATAATCCCAGCACTTGGGAGGCCTAGGTGGGTGGATCACCTGAGGTCAGCAGTTCCAGATCAGCCTGGCCAACTTGGCAAAACCCCGTCTCTACTAAAATACAAAATTAGCCAGGCATGGTAGCTGGTTCCTATAGTCCCAGCTACTCGGGAGGCTGAGGCAGGAGAATCACTTGAACCCAGGAGGTGGAGCTTACAGTAAACTGAGAGCATGCTGCTGCACTCCAGCCTAGGCAACAGAGTAAGACTCCATCTCAAAAAAAAAAAGAAAGAAAATAGTAAATTAGAAACTCTCAATTGGTTTACTTTGCATTTATATGATTACTAAGGAGCCTAACCTTTTAAAAGAACATATTTAATAACACGTTACATATACATATTCACCTTCTAAAAACTTAAAAGCATTACAGATAAGGTTTTGACCTGTGAAATACACATTTGATCTTCAAACTATTTCATCACATACCACTCCTAAAATCCTTAGAATCTCCATAAGGTGATATATTTTGAATGCTAATGATTAGCCGATCATTATCATACAATCATGGTTGATAGCCCCTAGGTAGCTTCAGGCTGGGGGCTGATCACAGGAAAGACCAAGGCACATTAGAGGATTGAGACTTTCAGCCCCACCCCCCAAGTCTCCAGGGAGGAGAGATGGGCCCCCTCCAAAGGTTGAGTTGATCACCAGTGGCCAGTGGTTCAATCAATCATGCTTATGTAATGAAGCCTCCATAAAAACCTAACAGGACAGGGTTTGGAGAGCTTCTGAATAGCAGAACATGTGAAAGTTCATGGAGGGTTGCACGCCCCTTCCTCCGTACATTGTCCTGCGCATCTCTCCCTCTGTATCCTTTGTAATGTTAAAAGGAAAACTTTAGACAAATTAAATTTAACAGAGTTTAATTGAGATTCATAAATCAGGCAGCCCCTAGAATAAGATGAGGTTCAGAGCAACTCCATGCTGCTGTGTTTTCTGACAGAATTTATGGACAGAGAAAAGAAATTGACATCTAGAAAACAGAACTGAGGTACAGAAATGGCATGATTGGTTACAGTTTAGTGTTTGCCTTACTTGAACACAGCTGGAATGGTTGGCCACCTTTGGCTAAAACTTGGTGATTCGTGCAAGAATAGGTCATGGTCTGTTTACACATGCTGTTAAGTTACAGTTCATTGTGTACAGAGCAATCTTAAGGCTGAACCTAAAATATGTAAAGAGGCAGCTTTAGAACTAAATTTAACAGTAATATTCTTTATAATAAACCAGAAAATGTGAGTGTTTGCCTGAGTTTTGTGAGTTACTTTAGCAAATTAATCCAGCATAAAGAAGGGATTGCAGGAACCTCAACTTGAAGCCAGTTGGTCAGAAGTTCTGGAGGCCCAGACTTGCAACTTATGTCTAAGGGGTTGAGGGGTGTCTTGTGGGATCTGACACTATCTCTAGGTAGATATTGTTGAAATTGAGTTGGAAGACGTCCAGCTGGTGTCCACTGTAGAATTGATTGCTTGTTTGGTGTGTGGGGGATAAAACACACACATAGGTCACAGAAGTTTTCTGTGTTGATTGGTATTGAGTGAGAGAACAGAAAAAGCACTTTGAATTTGTTATTTTGCACAGAGACCCTTACCACTACCTCCATGCCACTGCTCTCCCTGGAGGTAACCATTGTTTTCAGCTTTATGTGTATCCTTTCAACATTTTCCCATTCATTTACGTACATACACATAACTATAGAACATTTCTATCTTTATCTTTTATAATATGTATGTATGATAATCCACTATACAAATAGCAGGAGTAATTCTGCAACTTTCTCATTTTTCAATATGACATTTTGTCTTGGAAATATTTCCATTTCAACGTAAATTAGAGTTGTGTCATTTTAAAAAGTTGCCATGTGTCCTAATACGGATATAACATAATTTATTTGGCATTCTGCTAGTGATGGTCTTCAGGTGGTTTCCAATTTTCTGCATCCTCCAGCAAACGTTCATGGATATTTACTTAGTGTCATGCTCCAGGCACCGTTCTTGGTTCTGAGGATTTAATAGTAAACAAAATAATCCTTCTGGTGTACATGTAAGAGGAGACAAACGTAAATTAAGACATGCATATGTAACAAAATATTAAGTATGGTAGAAGAAATAGAGATAGTAAAGATGTATATATAAAACATATCTAAGAAAGAAAATTTAAAAAAAATACAACAAAGGTGTAAAAAATATACAGAAAGAAAACAAAAATGAGAGAGTAGGTGGCAGTAAAGGCTTCTATGAGGAGCTTTTATATGAGCCAAGATCTAAAAGAAGTGATGGGTGATGCCCTGCAAATATCAAAGGCACCAGCTGAAAACTGAAAGTGCAGGGTCAGTAGGTGTGCATAGTTGAAATGCAAAATCACGTTCCAACATGTCAGTAGCAATTCATACTCCCATTTGAAGCATAGAAATGCCTGTTTCTCACAGGTTTCTTTGCTATTATCAGTTACCTTAATTTGTACCAGTCAGATGTGTGGAAAACTTATTTTGCTACAGTTGGTTATAACTTGAATGCTAGTGAGGTCGTGCTTATTTTAGTATGCATATTGGCCCTTTGAATTTTCTCACCTCAGACTTGGCACTTCTACATCATTGTTCATTTACCCATTGTGACATTTGCATGTTTGTTATTAACTTTTATTGTTTGTATTCTGGATGCTACTGTCTTGATATATTGTGCTATTTGCCATATTTGTTATTGATTTCTGTCATTTGTATCCCAGATACTCATCCTTTGTCATGTATGTTGTAAACATTTTCATCCCAATCTGCTGTTTGTCTCTTTAAAACTATGTTTGTGGAAGACTTTAGTTTTAAAGCAGTCATGTTTAACATTTTTCAATGGATTTTGCTAAGGAATTGCCTCATGTTTACAATGTCTTTTGTGTCCTAAAGGTCTTAACGATATTTTCTCCTGTTTTCTTCTAATTTTATGGTATATGATTATTTCATCTGGAGCTTAATTTTCTGGACAGTGTGAATTTATCTTATTTTCTATTATTGGATATCCAGTAGATTGAGTATAATTATGGAATAGTAGATTTTTATGAATTAATTTGAAATATTACTTTTAGCATAAGGGAAATCTCCAAAATGCTTAGGTACATTTTTAGACTCATTCTCCTGTTCAATCATATGTGATGTATTCTTGCATGAGTTCCATAGTATGTTTATTACTGTACTTTATAATCAGTTTTGACATTGGTAAGTTAAGTTTTTTCTATTATCCTCTTGTCCAAAATTATTGTCAATATACATACTAATTTATATCTCCCATGTGAAGGTTGAATTATCTTATCAAATTTGACTTTAAAATAATGTTGGTATTTTTGTTAAGATTGGATTTGAACCTACAAATTTATTTGGGGAGACATCTTTCAATATTCATTTTTGTCTCCATAAAAATGTTGTGTTTATTTTTAGGCTTATTTCAAGGTGTTTGAGGGCTCTGTTGCTATTAACAATGAAATTTTTGTTTTATGATATTCTTTTAATATATGATTCCTGCTGTGTAGGGAGGCTGAAAAGCCTAAGACTCTACTGGCTCCAATAAATAATTTTTCAGTTGGTTCTTTTGTATATTCTACATAGGTAATTATAACATCTTCAAATATTGACAGATTTCCCCTTATATACATAATTGAAATGTATTTTAACAATTTTTTTCTAGTGCAATGTGTGTGTGTGTGTATTTTTATGTTGTTGACTTCTCATTTTATTACATTTTCAATCAGATAGTGTGGCCCATTTGATGATAATTGTTTAATTATTGATTTTTCTTTTGTAACATAATTTGTGACCATTTTTAGAAATTTTCTATTTTATGTGTTTTAAACAATATATTTTAAAATTGAAGATTTACTATGATTGTGGATTTGTGAATGTCTATCTGTAGTTTTTATTGGTTTATGCTATATTTTTTAAAAACTATCATATTAGGTACATAAAGTTTCTTGACTATTATTATTATTTTGGTAGTCTTGTGCACTTGGTCAATAGAAATTGTTTTACCTTTTTTATAATTTAAAAAATTAAATTTCTATCATTACCAAAATAATACACATGCATGGAAAAATTAACTTGTATGACAAAGCTCAAAGTGAAAAGCAGCAATCTCCTGTCTCAGAATCCCCAACTCCTTCAAGTTGTGTTCCAAGAAATCTATACCTTTCAACTTCTTCAGCTGATTTTTTCCTTGTCACATGTGAAAACAACATGCTTAATTACAATTTTTAAAATTTCAACTTGTCTATTGATTTCTTATGGAAAAATAGATTGAGTTCTCTTTATGTGCTCCTCACAGCATGACTGTGTACCCTATAAACTTATACTTTCTTGACCTCTCAATCCAGATATATCACAATCAAATCAATAGTCAGTGCCTACCTAAGTGTAGTTCACATCTGAGATAAAAAGCTTATTACAGGAATTTATATCCTGTTCAACTTTAAATTTTCTTCCAGAGAGCATAGAGCCCTTCCATGCACCAGCCACGAATCTATCTCTGGACTCCTCTGAGAGCCGCAGCTCTTTTATTACTGCTGCACATTGGTCTACCTGGGGCACTGTTTGTTTCTGTTGAGACATTCATCTGGAGCTGTATTTTTCTCTTACTCAAACCTGACTGATGGTTTTCTAGGCCTACTGTATAGCTATTTTTCTGGAGCTTTCCTTTACCCAAATCCATCATTTGCTATATTTTTAAATTGCCAGCAGCACTTTCTTATTACCTAAATGCTTTTTCTTTTTATATCATCCTAGTCCAGATGTGATAGTCATGAATAGGAAGGAGTAAGCAAACTAATTATAATTGTTTAAGAGTTTTCATCTGCCCCTTGAATGATTTTGGTTTCCTCTGAGTCACTCTGCTCTGACTTCCATGTTGGATGCTATCTATCATTGTCTTCAGAGCTTGGCTGTCTGTTCTTGTTTGGTGACTGGAAGCTCGTGCAGAGACTGCACCTGTCAACGGGTGGGCTTCACTGTGGGTTGAGAAGGTGGCAACGTTGCTTTCTCTTTGGCAGTTCCTAAATGTCACTGGTTGTAGGTCTTCTCCTTGGCCTACTCAGTGTCAGTATTCCACTTGGGAACTATAAGCCTCACTGCTGATATTGTATGAGTTGAGAATTCCATTTCCCTGGGCTGAGCCAGCTTTCTGGACACATACCCACTGTTCCTGCCTGGAAACTGACATCTCCTTCCATATACACGGTGATAATTGATTGGTGCAGGATTTTAGAGTTCAGTCCACCTGGGTTTCTCTGCTACCCCATAATCTGAACAATAACCTTGCTGATTGCTATTAGACAGCACGTTCCCTAGTTTCTCCTGCCTCCAGGCATAGCGCACTGATATTGCTGCCTTTTAGAGAAACGCTCAGTAAGCCACTTCATGCTCTGGTTTCCTTTGGTAAACTTTCTGTTTCTTTGAGGTAACCTAGATTCAGCATCCACTGAGGGTTTGCTTTCTTTTTTATTTTCAGAATGGATATGGATTTTTTTTAAACCTATTTTCTCCTGTTTCTAGAGATTATTCATAGAAGGTGAGAGCTGGACCCTCACCCTTTATTCTGTTCCTTTCTATCCTATTAATATTCCTCTTTGTATTCAGTTTGCATCTTGCAACTGTAATTGAACACTTTAACATTTTTAATAGAAATTCCTTCTAGATTAAATGTCCATTTTCATATCAATGTATCAATATATTTAGACTCGAGTTTACTGATATATATTTATGTTTGTCATATTTACTGTAAATATTTCTTGGAATAATTCCTTTTTATTTTAGTTACCTTATTCTTCATGGTAATGAAATTTTACATCATGACATAATTGTGTCAATATTTCCCTTTGCTGAAATATATTTTACAAATGTCTGATAAGTTCCATGATTTTTTTTAAAGATTTTTTTTGTAACAGAAATTTTATTTATTAATTTATTGAGATGGGGGTCTTGCTATGTTGCCCAGGCTGGTCTCAAACTCCTGGCCTCAAGTGCTCCTCCCACCTCAACCTCCCAAAGTGCTACGATTGTAGACTTGAGCCACTGTGCTAGCTAGATTTTAAATATTTATCTTACTTATCTTAAAATTATTTAGGAATTGTCACGTGAAGTATGAATCTATTGCCACTCAGATTTTCAAATTGTTAGCTAACTATCTCAATATTGCTTATTAAGTAATGTTAAAAATTTTACTGGTTTTATCTGCGTTATCACATATTCAATTCTTTTGTAAAATATGGTATATTTTTGTGCTTTCCATTCTGTTTTTGTTTTTCCTTTTATGCCCATATTGATTATAAATTAATCATTTCTGTTTTAATAATTTATGGGCTGATCTGATTTCACTTTTATTCTTAATTTATAGGCTGGTCTGATTTCTTTTTATTTTTTAAAATTATAATTTAATAGTTTTCTATTCATATAGTACACAAATATTCTAAGCTAGGTTATAAAAATTAAAGGATGAATGGGATTTGTCTCTCATTTTCAAGAAGTACATAGTCTTGGAGACTATGAACAATTATTATTCAGGAATTCAAAGAAGACTTTTGAAAGCTTAAATTGGAAGAAAGGAATAGGTTAATAAAAAAAGCTTAAGTTGGGTCTTGATTTATAGGCACAACTTCACCTGGGCAATGACTAGGTCAGCAAAAATGAATCTATATATGCAGTAAAAATTGTGGGCAGATACTCACACAGGGATGGATGGACCATAGGGTGAGGACATGAGCAGATGCTAAGTATGACACTGGAGAGACAAACTGGAGCACCCCTCCTTCCTAATTCCAGCTGAATTTTGTAATAATATAATAAAATTCAATACCAACCCCATGAAACTCTTGATCAGGATAATATTAAACATCTTTGGTATACCATAACAATTATTGACTTGTATCAAGTTATTAAATAATAATGTCATTTGTTGCAGGATGGGAGAGGTAAAAATAATAACAGTGTCAATAAAATTAGGGCTATAGTAAATTCAAGCTGTGTGTTCCTTTTCAAAGTGAAAGATGAGAGAGGGAAAACTACTCCCTTCAAAACTAATCAGTTGGCTTTAAGACAGAAAACACAAAATTAATCATCCTGACTTTATTGAAGCTGTGTAATTCTCCACTAGTATGTAGTCCACTGCAGAGACAGGGATCAGTTTCAGCAGCCAGGAGAGCGCTGTGAAATGGGAGCCATTCTGTACAGGAATAAGGAGGGAATGGAAGCAAGCAAGGAAAGCCATAGAGGTATCCTAACTGCTCTAGAAGGTTGATGGTGAAATGAGAGAATGAGAATTTAGCACTGGGAACAGTGTGGGCATATTAAGAAAAGTTTTTTTAAAATTCTAACCTGCTTGTTATAATCATTTCATAATGTATGTGTATATCAAACATCACATTGCATGCGTTAAATATACATGATTTTTGTTGGTAAAATATACCTTAGTAAAGCTGAAGGGGAAAGTTCTAACCATATTTAGAATACAGAGGAAATAATTCAGTAGAGATAGAGAGGTCGAAGTTTGTTTTGTTTTTTTTAAGAGGAGAGACCCACTTTAGAACATGAGTTCTTTAGGAAATGTGAAACAGCTTGTCTCAAGATACAAAGGGGAAGACAGAGCACTTCTTAGAGGGACAGCAGGGATAACATTAGAAGATGCAAAGAAAAAGGTGGTGAGGGATGGTTGCAGAAAACCAGACAGCTTACACTAATGCTTTGATCTTCTAAATAACTATGTCCTACCTGTATCAGAATTACCCAGGAGTGCTGGGTTAAAATTCAGCCCCTGGATCATTCTCATCAGAACCCAGGAAGCTATGATATTAGTGAAGTCTCTGGGTTATTCTAACTAAAGTGTGAGAACCAATGGCTCAAATGGAGTAGGAGGTTATCTGCATAGTGTGTCTATATGATTGGGAAAGCATTGGTGTTTTAGGAAGAGGGTGGAAGATACAGGTGGACAATGGAAAGAAGAAAATAGTTGCTAAGCAGAGCCCACTTGGAAGTTGGGAAGCAGGAATTTGTGTTGGAGGGGCTGGCCCAGCACCAGATATGGTTGAATGTGCTTCTATGGCTTCTTCTAAGTTAAAGTGATTCTACCTAAAGACCCTGTTATTACTTCCCTGTCAGAGCCCAGGGAAAATTGATAAAGCAAGCTTCTGGATCAGCACATGAAGAAAACTTGAGACATCTCCCTTCCTTCTGGCCTTGAGAAACATACCTTTCTGTCCAGGCAGAGAAAATAACACTGATTGCTATGTACAGTCCTGTGGATTTGTGTATTCAGAACTTTAATTTCACATAGTTATGATGAGCCTGCCAACGTGTCAGGCCAGGCTTTTCTCTGCTAGTTGTGGCTCAGTTCATTCTTTGACGCTGCTGCGCCACCTGCACATAACCCAAGATGGGTGGCCTCCCTTAGGAAAGGAATTAAAAGTTGCAAAGCCCTAGTCTAGTTCATTGCCTTTCCCTCTCTTTCTCTCTTCTCCCTTATTTCTCCCTCCCTCTCTGTCTGTCCCTCTTTTTTTACTTGAGTATATTAGCAGCCTCTTGCCTGGTCTCCAGGCTACCAGCCTCTTTCTTCCAAGGTTACCTTCTATTCTACTAGAGTACCTTTTTTAACAGAGACTGACAGTTGCCATGAGTGCTGTAAATAGTCACTGCTGTGAAGGTTTCTCATTGCCACAGGGTGATGTTGAAACAAACAAGATAGGTATAAAAGGTTTTTCGAAGAAGAGTGCCTTGTCTTCAGCCGCTGCCCCGCCATTAGCACCTCCCACATTCTAGGGACAGGGAATCCTTGTCATTGCCTCAGTATACTGCGCACTCTTGCCTATAACCAAAGTGTCCCTTCCAGTTTAGTTGCTGTTCTTTCTGATGTTTCTGTATAAGAAGGGTATTTAAATGTTATTTCCACTCTGTTGCTTTCTTGGACCACACTCCCTCTTTCAAGGCAGAATTATTTTTTTCATCTGTATTCCATAGTACTTTATGCAAATATCAACATTGTATTTAGAACGTTATATTGTATTTATTTGTATCTTTGTTTCTACAACTGCACTTGAATTTCATGTAATCCAAACTGAAAGAATACAGGAAAGTAGAGTTCTTTGGAAGAAGCACTATGGGCAACTCCCTGCATCCTTTCATAATAGTAACACGCTTTTCTTTTTCCATGTAATTTTATAGTTGTAGCACTGATGAATCTGAATACTTATGGAATCGTAGAATTTCAGTGGGGAGAGGTATCTCAGAAGTGATTACTTTGATTTGCAGATGAAGAAACTAGTCCTGTGCTTATATTAGACCACCTAACAGCCTCAACCCAAAATCTCAGCCAACAACCTTTGTGGATTTATGAGAATTAAACCATTTTACATTTCAGACAAAAACATTCTGGAAGAAAACAAATGTATAATGCATTTTAGTTCAGAGGGAGCCCCAGTAACAAATGTTAACTGCCTTTAAGAAGTCGGGGTTAGGGAAAAAGCCAGGATACTTGTTGGGAGATCATTGATAAGTTCAAAGAGGATTTAAAATACAAATAAAGTGTTTTTCATATGTTTCACTGAGAAGATTTGAACCATCAGGGGCATCAGAAGACAGCAGAGTGGGTTTTAGTGAGTTTCTTTTTCTCTAGGTTTAATTGAACCATTTTTTTTTCTCTTTAATAGGTTTCAGAACCTGCTGTGGTCCAGAAAGACATTTGTGGACAACATGAAAATCTATAACCACAGTTACATCTACATGCCTGCCTTTTCTATGAAGACAGGAACAGAGCCATCTTTGCGAGTTTATTATACACTGTCAGATGTTGGTGCCAATCAAACAGTGCTGTTTGCCAACCCCAACTTTCTGCGTAGCATTGGAAAGTTCTGGAAAAGTAGAGGAATCCATGCCAAGCGCCTGTCCACAGGACTTTTTCTGGTGAGCGCAGCTCTGGGTCTCTGTGAAGAGGTGGCCATCTATGGCTTCTGGCCCTTCTCTGTGAATATGCATGAGCAGCCCATCAGCCACCACTACTATGATAACGTCTTACCCTTTTCTGGCTTCCATGCCATGCCCGAGGAGTTTCTCCAACTCTGGTATCTTCATAAAATCGGTGCACTGAGAATGCAGCTGGACCCGTGTGAGGACACCTCACTCCAGCCCACTTCCTAGGGACAGTGGAAGGAGAAAGGACCAAACCAGGGTATTTTTGTTAGGTTTTCTATGTGACTCCAAGAGGGAGTGGCCAAGTTGTTTCATGGGTTCGCATGGGCCACTTGGAAAAACAGGAAAGGAACAATGAAGACCCAAGCAAAACTTTACTTTCAGTGTTGGCTTGGAAGACAAATAAGAAATGAAACATCCTATGACATATTTTATAGCACATGGTAGATTTGCAACTAGTAAAATGCTGGTGAAATGCTGTTGGTAAAGCACATGGTTCAAATCTAGACGATGCAGTTCAAAAACAAGACAGACTCGAGTTGTTAGGGCTGAGGAACTAATCAAGGTAGAATAAAGAAAACGTTGGGGTAAAAGTGTTGCTGATTGTCAACACAAACTGGCTTAATAATAGTAATAAGAACCTGTCTTATTAAGACTGGTTTTAGAACCGTAGGTTTTTTTAAAAAAATTATTATTTATTTTTGCCCTCTTTAGAGGAAATGGGTGGGTAGATATAAAAACATCCCTTCCTGAGTAATAAAGATACAAAATGTTATTCCTGGTAATTGTGATTTGTTGAGCTATGTCGGCATTAACTGTAGTTCCCCTCTATTTTTAAAATTTTGCATAAGAATTGCTTCTTCCTCTTTTGTCAAGTTTACATAGACAATGTGAAGCATTGTTGAATTTAGACTGTGTTGATTCATAGTCTGGATAACAGGAGCCACTTTTCTTCCTCAGAATTTAGGACATAAACCCAATTTTAGGTCTGCATTATGTAAGCCTGTTTGCATTGTCATTTTTATTTTAGTGCAAAAGACTACAAGTATGAGTGCATTATTTATTTGTAAATTGGCATAATTGTCTTCATAATTTAATGTCCAGAAAAGCAGTAAAGCACAGTAATGAAAAGCTTAGTCTCTGTGGAAGAAAGACCAGAAGACAAATCCCTTTTCTATCTACCATGGCATATTCACTGCAAGATAAAGCACATGTATGCATACGTGCAAGAATGCACATATACATACTTGTGGACACACACACACACATACAAAGTTAAACAAAGCTCATTACTGTGCAGCTATGAAAGCTGAACTCATACGACCTGGTATGGCAAAACTTTGTAACCAGTGTTGGAGAGTCACAAACGTGTTATGTGCTATCCATTGCATGTTGCTCTAAGACAACTCAGCTCACTGGTTGCTGCACATGTTCCCATAGCAGCATGAGATGTGAGTCTTACCCCCAAATACTTACCCGGAATAAGCAGAATTGTCTTACTCATCCTGATTTTACCTAAAATCTCATGAATGGGCCTGGTGTTGAGCATGGTCACACAAGGTATAGTTTGTACAAGTCAAGAGATGTGAATTAGTAGCCATTTATTTTCTTAGTAGCAGGTAGGACTACTTAGACAGCTTGTTACACCAGCACTGATACACAGCAAAAAAAAAAAAAAAAAAAAAATGACTCTGACAGATTACAAGTAGCCAAATGTGTCTACATTTCAGAGAAAAGTAAAGAAAGCTTCTCATTGTCTTCGTGCTTTGGAATGCCTTAAGCTAAAATGAGACACTAGAACTTAATTTCTTTATTATTTTAAATGTCACCAAACTGTAGGTAAATTGTAGCAAAAAGTTCTAGTTTAATTTTAACTGTAGAAACTTAGCACACCATGTCACCATGGATTTAAAATACAAATAAAGTAAATAATAGTGGTATTTTTAGTGGGTTAATTTAACATGACATTAACCTAACAAAGCCCTTGGCAAAATTCTACATAATTGAAGTAGGCCATTTCTAAATGAAATTAAATATTGAGGGTATAATAAAAATTAGTGTTTAAAATATGACTTGTTGATAATGCAGATTATATTGCTACTTAGAAAGTTAAGAAGTTGAGTATCAATTCTATTGGAGAACTGGTTTGCTCTATGGCAGCAAAAATGTAATGAGACTGTACCATGAAGAAACTGTGTTAAATATTCACTTTGAGTGAAACTGAATATGTTTCCTCTTTTGAGCTATTATTATTTAGTAGTTACCTAAAAGAAGAATCCATTTTTACTAGTATACCATTAAAAATATAAAAGGCTTAATAAAAAACACATATAATAATAACATATGTGTTACTCAGATTAGTGCTTTAATTGTTAAAATTGTTAAAATGTAATTAATGAGCTCGATAAAGTCTATACATCACAGTTCCGTTGCAAATATTATCTGGACCAGAATCTCTTAAACTCAGGAAGTGGAGATTGCAGTGAGCCAAGATCACAACACTGCACTCCAGCCTGAATGACAGGGCAAGACTCTGTCTCAAAAAAAGAAAAAAGAAAGAAAATATTTTGTGAAAATTTTGCATCTTGTTATGATGCCTGGGATAGATTTATGCAGTAGATTTACTTATAATGTTTAGTTTACAAACTTGGAAAACTATTTCATGTGGCTTCTGAAAGGCAAAACAGAAATGGCTGGTGCTGGTGATGTTTGATCAGACCAGTTCTTCTCAGCTGGGGTGATTCCTTATCCCTCTCTGCTCACATTGGCAATGTCTGGAGACTGGAGACATTATTTATTTTCATGACTCGAGGGCGCTAATAGCATGTAATTAGTAGAGGTTAGGGATCTTGCTAAGTAACTTATAATGCACAAGTCAGCCTTTCACAACAAAACAATTATCCTGGCTGAAATGTCAGTCGTACCAAGGTTGAGACACCCTGGATTAGCCCGAAATGAAATTTTGATTGTTCTGCTTTGTCTTCACGTAAAGGTAAACATACATGCTCACAGCATTCAAAGTATGACTACAATTTAATGAGAATGTTTTCTTATGGTAGATTACAACTCATAGGTATGCCATACATAGATGCCTTTTGCTGTGGTTGGTTAGATAGAAGAGTGTGTGTGTGTGTGTGTGTGTGTGTGTGTGTGTGTGTGTGTGTGTGTGTGTGTGTGTATGTATGTGTGTAGTACAAAGTTAGGCATCTCTATCCTTACTGTGCTATGTGTTCCTAAGTAAAGACCTCACTAGAATCATCCTGTTGACTGCTTTGGAATACTCCGTTATTATTAAGATTTTCAATTATAAGCTCCCATTATCTTACTTTGTTTTTCTGAAATTAAGACCTTCAGAATTGGGCCTGGTACTTTTCCAGATTTGGTCAATTATATTTTGATATGACTGATCCTTAAGATTCAGCGCAGAAGACATTCAATAAGAAAATCTTTAATCACTTAATCACTTTTGATTTTGCACCTGCCAAGAGAGACCATCACTTTGTACCATCAAACTAATTTTTAAAAATTGTGTAGTGAGGAAAATTAGGTTGCTCCATGGGGGCAAAAGGAAGGGTGAGGAGGCTAAAAACTAGTACCCTGACAGGATTTCAGTTTTTTTGTTAGCCTCACTTTGAGAATTGCATTGATTCCAAAGATCATGACTAAGGATGGCCTCTGCTTAATTTTAATCACACTTCAGTAAAATTAAGATAGGTGAAGGATTAAGTCATTCCATAACTAAGAAAAGTAATGTTTATGTGAAAGATTTTTATATGTACAATGATTCACAGACACATATGCTTTATATAGAGTATTTCGCCAAAAGTTATACAAAATTGTGCATCTAAACTGCATACTTCTCATACAAGAAGTTAAGGAAGTGCTCATTGGATTTTGTTTCTGTACAGTTCACTTTTATCTGTCTTATCAAAGGTGGGAAGTAAATGATTCCAAATGATACATGCTCAGACAGTACTATGTTTGGCTTTGTGATGTCTCATGTCTTTCTCTTGGCTAAAAAACAATATTTAGGCTATATATAACTTGTACCTGAAGCAATCTGGACAACATGGCTTAAAATGGAAAATAACTGAAAAAATCCTCGGATTTTAAATTTGCCAGAAACATTCTTGGATTAGTCAAAGGCTTTACAAGAGTGTTATAGATGATCCAAAATGGAAACAATATTGATAACATTTCTTTTCGTCAGCAGCTATATATTCCAGTTTTATAACTTTATTATATATAATTTTTGATTTCTTTATTAATAGAAAGTCAGGCATCCAGAGTTTTAGTTTCTATCTTTGAAATATTGACTTTGTGAATTTTTTCACTGACAAATCCTTGTTAGGAGGAGGGGAATGTTACCAGTCCACTGAAAACTTTAGGAAATGTTCATTTTGTTGTATAAGTACTTTCTCACCAGCACAGATAATATATGCTCTATGTTTTTAGAATTCCAAAGATCAAGAGCTGTAAGGACATTTATGTGAACTTGAGGACAAGCTTGTAGAGGAGTAAGGACTGAGAGTAATACTATGCTTTTTCTTTCTTTATCTTCCCTGTGTACAGGTCGACTCTCAGGTATATGACTTTAGTTTATGCACACATCAGGGGTGGAAGTGGTAGAAGTAGGTTGACAATTTCAAGGTACTTGCAACCTAGGTCAAAGCCTCTAATAAAGTCAGCAGTAAATGTAACTAGCAGCATCATTCCACTATGTGCTAGGAGGAGGGCGAGGCAAGTTGAAAGCAGATGACTCTATCCCCACAGTCTCAGGATATAAAAGGCCAGAGGGGTCTCTACCCTTAACCTTGGCTTTTTAGCACCATCAGTCTCTGTCTTCTCCCAGGAGAGCTGCCTTGGCTCCAGAGTTGACCTAGTAGCATTGTGACTAGAGAGGTAGTGTGGAAATTTGCTGAGGAGCTCAAAATTTTACACTGCCTTAAACTCTTGTTTTTGCTTAAACTTGTGCTGTTTAAATTTGAGTGTCTTGTGGCAGAGTCTAATCACCCCGACCTTGTTATAGCCCTGCCAGTGATTCTAAAGTAGAACTTTTGCCCTCATTCATATGGATAGTCTGAGTCCTTGAAGCCAGGGAGTTATCCAATAGTCCACCGGTTCCTCCATAGCTTCTTTAAAAGCCCTAGAGACTAACTCACAGGAAGTCTGAAGCCCAGAGCGTCTGTTTATAAACTCCTAAATATGAGGCCACAATATTTAGGTTGAGCACTGTAAAATTTCTATTTTGCAAGTGGAAGGAGACTTGAATCTATAATTGCTGTAGTTTTTTTTCCCTTCTATCATAAGAAAATGGATACCATCTGCTTTACCCTCAGACCAGACTTGTCTTTTGAATTTTTTACATACATTTTAGGGGTGAGAGATTGAAACAAGTACATGAATGAAAAGCTTATTCAAACATCACACAGCCTCTGCTCATCATTTCAATAAGGGAAAAGTACATGCTTCTGTTTCCTTCTAATTTGTTTTTTTCTGGTGCGAACATTGCTGATTTCTTCTGTCTCTAATACATAAGGAATAAATACCATATTATAAATTGACTTACATACTTGCGAGCATTTGCCAGATAGTCAAAGCCCATGACTATACTTTTTAAAGCACAGAAGAGGAATTATATTTTATGCTCACCCCTCTGTGTTTCTATTGATCTCTACATTGTACTAAAATTCTTCCTGATTTTTTTTTCTTTTTCCTGTTGAAGCTGTGAGTATAATCAATGATGCCAAGCTGTCTGAGAATTTTATAGAATAATATCCAAATATATTGATCCTGCCTCTTTCTGATTCTATGTAATTAGATTTTCTCTAGATGTTTATTTTTAAAATGTATGCTTCACACAATATCAATACACATCTAAGAGATGTGATTTAGTCCAAGGCAGAAAAACTAAGAATCAGATAATGTCTATTTTAACTGCACAGTAAGTGAAACAGAAAATTGTAATAAAAAAGGTTTAAGCAAAAGGAAAACAAAAGAGAGACAAAATCTTGGTTTTCATTAGAAAGGATGATTGGTGACCTCAGAAGAGAGTTCAGCAGGAAGCAAGAAAGAGGCTGACCCTGAGTGCAGTCTCAAGAACGGAACCTCTTTGAAATATTTTAAAGGAAATACCTTGTCATTGAGCTGTTATGGTAAATAATGGATGGTTTTCCCCGGGTGAGGCTTATTCATTGCACACCGGATGTGCTGACCCCTGTAATCTCCCCAAATGTGGAAAAGTTGACCACATAATTCGTGGTAGTGGGGGACTGTGTTCATGCTTTTCCCTGGTTACAAAAAAAAAGAGAGAGAAAAAAAAGAGAAAAGATGCTAGAGGAAGCAGTGTGACAGTAAGATCATGAGATGCTGAGGGAGAGACTGGAGTGGCATCTGTTGACTCACTTGGACCACGACAGTGTCAAGGCTCCGTCTCTTGCTGTCCCTTTCTGAGAGTTGCTCTCCTGTGAGTTTGACCGCAGTGAAGCAACACTCCCGTTTTCATAGCCCTCTTTCATCTGCACTTCGGCACATATGCCCCAAATAAGATTATTATTTAGATCTCCTGTCATCATGTGGCAGTGATAGCAGGAAGTGTCACTTTGACCCTCACCCTTGGAAAGTGGGCTACGCATAGCTAGAGTTAGAACAGGAGGTTCTAACCCTGCTTCCACAATTACTTCACTAACAGGCTTTTGTTTCCATGATTACTTCATCTGACTTAGATGCATTGTCTACCCTGTAGTCTAGTGTGCACAACACACACCCATTCACATAAGCCCTTAACATAATTTACTCCCGTGGAGAAGAGGGAGATGGCTGATTCAGTGAGAGTGGGGAGTGGCAGAGGGTGCCTTAACTTTTTCTGGCTTGAACCCTCCTTCCTTATGTGTTTCCTTCACATACCTCTGTCACTTTAGAGATGTAACCATGTCTGTTCCAAGTTGTATCGTTATCATCAAGAAGTCCTATAAATGTAGCAAATGTGACTATTTTATAGAACTGCACAATAGCATATAGGCCTTGGAGAAGTCTGATAATAGTATGTAAATATCGTTTATTGAAGTTGTAGAACCTTAGGTGATAACTGCAAGAGGATTAATGTTTGTTTCTCCAGCAAACACCAGAAGCAAGGAATCAATCTGTCACTTTTTCATTCAGTCTTAAGCACCGTTGGGCTCTCTTGTTGATAGGTTACTACAGATACTCCCCTTATAATTAATTTACAGGATTCACAATTTAGGATGATTGATGCCCATTAGGGTACATCATAGGGACACTAGAGAGAAGAGAACAAATATATCTCCATTGAAAAGCCTGCTTAGTCTTTAAAAAGTCTGGAATATTACTAGAACTCCATTTGCCATGCAGCGTAGTGATCTAAAAAGCACTGGGGACAAAAGGTTTCTTCCGGGTCTCTTTAACTCTGTTATGGCACATTGTGATATTATTACACAGGTGTGCAAACTGTTTCTCAAGAGCAAATTTTGAAGCTGGAGATAAGAAAATAGAAAAATTTAAACATTGTTTTTTCTCATATAATCTGACTAGTAGTTCATGGGTGTTATAATTCTGGGAAAAAATTTTAGATTAGAGTATAAAATTGAAGAGTATATGGAATTGCTTCTTTCTATTAAAGCCAATCTCTATTGGCAGAAAGTGTGGAGAAAATCAGTGTACTTCAATTCTTTTCTTAGAGTTTCATATAAAATGTTGCAGGTAAAAAGAAAACCTTAATTGGTACTTTCTACAGTGTGACTAGAAAAATTAGTATCTATCTCTGTTGGTTCTGCTGGCTTGTTTCTTTCCACAGAATCTAAATGCAGTGTCATAGGAGGAGGTTTGCTGTAAAAACATGTCTTTTTGGTGTGTTCATTGTAATTATGGCTGGCAGTGAGAAGGTTCAGTAAGTCTCAATTTCTCTACCTCCCTTACTTGGAGAAAATTTGTAAATGTACCCTGTGAATAAAAGGATTTTTTTAAATAGATTGTGAAGTCTTTTTATTTTCCAGAATTAAATGAGTAAAGCTCTTTCCTTTTCTATTCCTGCTTTATTTTGTATCCATATCAGCTACACTGACATTTTTTTTCTTACAGATGAAAAGTCATGCGACTTAGTGAGGAAATCATTTTGGAAATACTGAAGTATAATTGCTAAAATGTAAGAACACTATTGGTACTTCTTATGTGGATGAAAGGCACTATCTATAGGGCAAACTAGAAAGAAAACTGAGCATTTATTTAATATGATTACTGTAGATGAGCCTACTTTTTCCAGTGATAAAACGTCTCCTTTTTGTCAATATCAGTATGTGTGTCCAAGAGATACTTTAATACATTCCTAACAAAATGCAATACATTTAGATTCCCCTTCTACTCAAATGGGTGACTTTCAAAGCCCAAGTGTGCCATTTTGTCTGAATTATTTAGATAATTGCTTCAAACTCCCATTTCCCTTGGGCTCTGTTGGCCCAGTTCTGTCAGACTCTTTCTCAGACGGAGTGACATCAGGAAAAGTGACCTTGGTCCATTCTTTTCCTGATCAAGGTACTCTGTACAGATCTCCTTATTAATTCTCTGACTTCATTTTCACAAAATATAGCTTTCTGGGCTCCAGCTATTTTAAGAAAGAACATTCTATTACCTAATGGAAAATCTACATGGTGTTTAGCTGAATCACTTGGAAGAAAAGGCAGAACTCTAGTATAAATGTGGCTTACCCTAACCTATTCTCAGACCATATGAGGAAAACAGACTTAACTTGTTTTCACCAACTATCATTAAGTCCCCAAATCTTGATTTGACTAAGTCCTGCTCTTCTACTTTGTTTCGATTTGAGCATTCAAAAACAGATATTAAGATTCCAAAAGCATTAATTACTCAAGAATTCCCCCTAAACCTAAAAGGAGGATAATTATAAATCACAGATATATTTTTGCTTGAAAACTTATTATTTTGAATATACAGTTAGATTCCTGATGATATCAATAATTATAGGTGTAGGAGGATTGACTTCATTTATAATTTATATTATTCCATTTTATGAGGTTTTGGAAGTATATGAAAACAAGTTCTTTGTTTCTTTTAAACAGATAGAGTAAAAGTTATTCTTTCCTTCTCAATAGTGATGATTTCTGGGCAGGAATTTAAAAGTCAGCCTCAATATTTGGGAACTTTTTCATGATGAACAGTGCAATCAAAAGTTAGGATAAAAGGCAATCAAGAATCTGTGGGTCTCAAGATAAATGTCAATCAAAGAGACTCCAACTTTTGCATATGGGGGCAAGGGAGACAGTAGGAATGGGGTACAAGTGTTCATGGGGTGGGACCACTGTAATCAATCTTCTCCCAGGCAGATTACTGATCTCTGGAAAGAGAATGCTTCTCTGCTGAAGGTTGAACATTAGCCTTTTGCTATTGCTGGTTGGGCACTTGGCAGTGGTGGAAGCCAGATTATCATTAGTCTTTGATATTGATTCCATGCATAACCTCCATACCTGTTACTGAAACCACTTTGTATAGAAGTCCACTGAGAAAGTAGTGGGGTAATTGAGAAAAGAGACCAGCTGATACCCACTCAACACATTGTTTAGTCTGGGCCTCTTATGAAAGCTATGACTGCCGTAGTGAGGTTAATTTCTGGAGTGGTTATCAACGCTTTCTATCCTGGAGCATGCAACAATCTATTCTACCTGAACTAGACATGTATTCCGGGTTGGCCTTTTCTGTCCTCAATGCTTCTGCAAGCACGGCTATCTATATACTTACAGAATGGCTTATTTACCATATTGACATCATATACAACATATAATCCTTCTGACCAAGGGATACACATTTATGGCTAAAGAAATGTGGCAAGGAACTAATTCTCATGGGATTATCTGGTATTAGTATTACTCTTTATCATATTATATAAAACATACATTATCAACAGGACAGTTATTGCACCCTAAAAAGGCAAAAATTGGTTTTAGAGGGTGTGATCTGAGAAACCAAAATAGATGACTTTTTATCAACCATGACAGACCTAAAGATTAAGGAAACAAAGTTAACCTAGGGATAGAGGATTCAAGGTCTGGCTGGCATGACACATTTCTAAATTCCTACAAACACACACACACACACACACACACACACACACACACTCTCTCTCTCTCTCTCTCTCTCTCTCTCTCTCTCTCTCTCTCTCTCTCTCTCTCTCAATAACTTCCTTAACAATAAGAGCTTTCAGGCAAGTTATCCTAACTCTGATTTACAACCCAAACCACTGCCACTCTGATTGGACAAGGGACCAGCCTTAGAAACATTCTTTTCTAATAAGCTACTGCAGATCTGAAGCCAGTTTCAGCAGCTTATAAAGGCTACACACAAAGTCTTTGCATCTTATACTTCACCATTTGATGTAAAAAGCCAAATTCCACCTCATGTTAATGCTAAAACCCAGCCCAAAAGTGAACATGGCTGTATGTTATGTGGATGTTTACCCATCATGAATGCACTCTGCTCCCCTCATAACTATGTATAGCTTTCCCTCAAAATCTGCTGAATATTTATGACTGTACAAACCTTGTGAGGCATAAAACCCAGCCTGTCTTTCCCCTCTGCAAAGACAGAACACTTTGGTCTATGCTGGAGACTTTCTCTTCCTGGCTCTCAAACCAATATTGCTAACAAAACTCTCCTTTCTACTATCTTCCCATCCTGGTATCTTTTAAATGACAGAGGTGAAAAAGAAAATTTTATATATTATAATGGTTAGGGAAAAAATATCTTAAAAGTTTATTTGAGTGATTATTAAAAAAAGAAGTTTGAGGAACACTGATCTAGAAGTGTTTGCCTCACCCAAAGTTGGCAAGGCCTAATAGAGACTCATTTTTTATTGAGACGGAGTCTCACTCTGTCACCAGGCTGGAGTGCAGTGGTGTGATCTTGGCTCATGGCAATCTCTGCCTCCCAGGTTCAAGTGATTCCCCTGCTTTAGCCTCCTGAGTAGCTGGGACTACAGGCATGCACTACCACGCCCGGTTAATATTTTGTATTTTAGCAGAGATAGGGTTTCACCATGTTGGTCGGGATGGTCTTGATCTCCTGATCTCGTGATCCACCTACCTCAGCCTGCCAAAGTGCTGGGATTACAGGCGCGAGCCACCGCGCCCTGCAAGACTCATTTTAAGGACCATCTGAGAGACGATGTCTTAGGAGTATGGGGTACCATCTTACAGGATGTGGTGTATGTTTTGCACAGTGACTAGTTTCTCCCATTATATATTTGGGCTGTATTTAGAATATCTGGATCTGGGAACCAAGGGATGGAAGTAGAAGTGGCTCTCCAAGTTGTGATACATTGAACTTTTATCATTTTTAAATGAGAATATTATCTAATTATCTTGTGATTTTTCTTTAAATCAATTGTTATTTATTATATTTTAAATTTCAAATATGGAAGATTGTCTAGTATCTTTTCGTTATCTTTTTGTCATTTAATTATGGCATGACCACAGAATATACTCTGTGTGATTTTATTTTCTAAAATTTTTTAGGAATTTATTTTTATGGTGCAGGTTCCATGAGTACTTTAAAGGAACATCCATTCTGCAGTTGTTGGCAATAGTGTACTGAAAATGTTTATTAGGTCAAATAGAGATGATCCTTGAACAATGTAAAGGTTAGGTGTGTGGACTCCCATGTATTTGAAAATCTACATGTATCTTTTGATTGCCCCCAAATTTAACTACTGAATAACCTACTGTTGACCAGAGACATTACCAATAACATGAAGAGTTGATTAACAAATATTTTGCATGATAGATAAATAAAATATGCTGTATTCTTACAATAAAGTAAGCTAGAGAATAAGAAATGTTATTAAAATCATAAGAAAGAGAAAACATATTTACTATTCATTAAGTGGATCATCATAAAGGTCTTCCTCCTCATCACCTTAATATTGGGTAGACTGAGGAGAAGGAAGAAGAGGGGCTTATCTTGCTGTTTCAGGGTGGCAAAGATGGAAGAAAATCCTCATATAAGTGGATCTGCACAAGTTCAAACCAATGTTGTTCAAGGGTCAACCGTACACGCTTACTGATATGTTTTATCTATTTGCTCTATCAACTATAGAAAAAAAGTATATTAAAGTCTCTAAGTATGATATGCCAATTTCTCCTTTTAGTTCTATACATTTTAGCTATATTGAATTTACTTTGAAATTTGTTGAATTTACTTTGAAAGTTATTGTAAGTTTCATTCACTGAGGAGTCTGACTTCCAAACCAAACTCTATCTGTAATCCTTCCTGTCTGAACATAGCCAGTCATAAGGCTTTGTCTGGCAGGCCTAATGGAGAGATGCTGCTCTCCTGTATTAATTTGTGCTTGCAGCGCTGTAAAAAAATATCTGAGGCCGGATAATTTATTAAGAAAAGAAGTTTAATTGGCTTATGGTTCTTCAGGCTGTACAAGCATGGCACCAACATCTGCTTGGCTTCTGGTGGGGCTTCAGGAAGCTTATAATCATGTTGGAAGACAAAGCACAAAGCAGGAGCAATCCCATCATGTGGCAAGACTGGGAGCAGAGAACAACCAGGTGTGGTGTGAACTTGGAGTATGAACTCACTTATTACCAAGGGGACGGTGCTAAATCATTCACATGAGTTCTGCCCCCATCAAACAGTCACCACCCACCAGGCAGGCCCCATCTCCAAAATTGGGAGTCACATTTCAACGTGAGATTTGGAGGTGACAAACATCCAAACCATATCACCTCTTCATACCTTGGTGCATAGCCAATTCATCAGTTTTCTAGCGTGAGTTGCAGTCACGGACTTAGGACTCTTATAAGAGCCATGCTCATATGCATATCGGCATTCCTAACCCAACACCTTCATATGGCGGCCTTTTTAGCAGGGGCCTTTGCTGAGACACTTCTCCACTTTGACTCAGTATCCTTCCATTGCTAGAAGACCTGCCCTCTCTTCTTCCCCAGCCCATAAATCCATAGAGTGGGAAAGAGACTTTTTGAGGATTCCTCAGCAGTGAGTCAATTCTCCCGTCTACACTGCATTTAGTTAACTCTCATCCGGTACCATTCCATGGGGAAAAACTATACCCTAGGAAACGGGTCCCTCCTGCTTGCAGCATCATAGTAGGTAAATAAAGGCTTGATTGTTGCTTTCAGTTTGGCTTATTGTCCCAATTGACCAACACCTGATTACTTGAAATACACACTGAAGATTGTGAAATTTTCCTTATGAACTGACTCTTTTATTCTTAACTTTTATAACAATGTAAGTATTATAATATGAATAAATTTCAAAATAGTTATATAAATTTTCCTTTTTTTTTGTTAATACTCTGTTTTGAAGTCTACATGGAGGTTAGTGAAAACTTCCAAACCCTTTTATGATTAATATTTACCTGGTGTATCTTTTTCTATCCTTTTACTTTGAGCTTATTGTAGTTATTATATTTTTTCAGTGTATCTCTTGTAAACAACATACTTGGGTCTTGTTTTACTTTTTTATCTATTTCAACAATCTTTGCCCTTTAACTGAGGCATTTATCACTGTGATATTTAATGCAATTGTAGATATTGATGGTTTAAGTCTATCATCTTATTACAGTCATGTGTCACTTAATGGAGGAATACATTCTGAGAAATGCGTTGTTATGTGATTTCATCATTGTGTAAACATCATAGACTGTATTTATTCAAACCTAGATGCTATAGCCAACTACACCTGTGCTATATGGTATGGCCAATTGCTCCTAGGCTACAAACCTGTACAGAATGATACTGTATTAAATACTGTAAGCAATGGGAACATAATGGTATTTGTGTATCTAAACGTAGAAAAGATACAGTAAACATATGGTATAAAAGATTTTAAAATGATATATCTATATAGGGCTGAAATTTATAGGACTGGAAGTTGCTCTGGGTATATCAGTAAATAAATGTGAAGGCCGAGGACATTTCTGTCCACTACTGTAGACTCTACAAACAATGTACACTCAAGCTGTACTAAAAATGGGACCAAGGTCATAAATGCAGTTTATTATTATTTTTTATTTTAGTTTTTAAATTTTACTTTAGGTGTATACTATATCCAGCATTTCTCCCCATGTTATTCTTCCCCACCCTCCCCCCCACCCCACACTGTCCCTCCCCTACCCCCCCAACTGCCCCCAGCATGTGATGCTTCTCTCCCTGAGTCCACATGTTCTCATTGTTCAACACCCTCCTATGAGTGAGAACATACAGTGTTTGGCTTTCTGTTCTTATGTCAGTTTGTTAGAATGATGGTTTCCAGATTCATCCAAGTCCCTACAAAGGACACAAACTCATCGTTTTTTATGGCAAATGCAGTTTATTATTGATAGAATTATTGTTGTGCGGTGCATAACTTTGTTTTTTATTGGTTTCCTCCGTTCTTTTTGCCTTTCATCCTGCTTTCTTGCCTTTTTATAGATTAATCATTTTTTAAACTATATTTTTATCTGTTGCTCTAGGGATTATAATGCGCATCTTTAATCGCAGTATAACTTGAATTAATATTACACTACTTCACATATAAGAAGATTATATTAGTTTAAGTCACATTAGTCTGTCTCCCCATCCCTTTTCCTATTGCCATGTATATTACTACTATATAGTTAATTCCATAATACAACACTATTGCTTTCTGTTTTAAAAACATAGATGGCTTCAAATAAATTAGAATATGAAAATACACTTTTGTATATATACCCCTTTATGTACGGATCTCAATGCTTTTAATCCTTTCTATAGAACTGATACCGTTTCTCCACAGCCTGAGAACTTCCTTTAGCTTTTCTTATAGTGCTGGTAACAAATTCTCTCTGCTTGCTTTCTCTTTTCTTTTCTCCCCTCCCCTCCCCTCCCATCTCTTCTCCTCTCCTTTTGAGACAGGGTCTCCCTATGTTGTTTAGGCTGGTCTCGAACTCCTGGGTGCAAGTGGTCCTCCCACCTTAGCCTCCCATAGTGCAAGGTTTATAGACATGAGTAACCACACCTGACCTCTCTCAGCAGTTCACTTTCATTTTTGAAGTATATTTTTATTGGCTATAGATTTCTAGCTTCACAGGTGTTCTTTCAGCTTTTTAAATATATCATCCCATTGTCTTCCAGTTTACCATGTTTCTGAAAATTTGACTAGAATCATCACCAATATATTATAGGTGATGTTTGCTTTTCCTTTCACTCTAACTTCTTTTAGGGATTTCCCTCTCCCATCCAGCAGACTAGAGCCCCTACTTTATTGAAGTAAATGCAAAATTGTTAAAGCATGGTATTTTTCAGGTGAACTCACTGTAGCCACCAATAATGCCATTTTGTTTCTTTTTGTTTTCTTTTGGTAGAAGGGAAAAAGTCCTCAAATGCTCGATGAGCCAACTAATGCTGCTGATTTATTCAATTAGATTTGAAGTACGGACTAAATACCATAAATACGAAATCTATGATTCTTTACAAATTCATAGAGATTTAGAGGGAAAGAAACCCTAGGGTTTTGGTTTTGAACAAAGGTTATTTTAGAGTTTATCTAATCAAAATATTTTACATTACAGATCAGTCAATTTCAAGTCATAGAGGCACAAGCGACTTCCCAAGTACAGTCACCAGATTCATACTTTAAAAAGAAAAAGTTCAATTTTGCAGATAAAAAATGTGTACATAGATAATTTAATAAAAGAAAATGTATAAATCATTAGAGGTCATTGCTTTATTACTATTATTATTCCTATTTTATTAATAATTTGTAGTAGTACTGAACTATACAGATAGAGGTATTTTATTTTAGGGTGCTTTTTTTTCATTTAGTGTTTAGCACTTTGATGGAGATTTAAGAGTAGAAGCATCTGCAGTTCCAGGTATCACTAATATGTGCAGAACTATGTAAGTCCTTTATGTGTGAGGGGGGGTGAGGGGGGTGGAGGTGATACACTATTTTTTAGAGCAGTTTTAGGTTCACAGAAAAATTGAGGATAAAGTACAGAGATTTCCCAAATACTCTCTGTCCCCACGCATGCAGACCTTCCCCCATTATCAACTTCTTCTACCAGAGTTGTACATTTGTTACAAGTAATGAACCTACATTGACAAAGTTACCACCCAAAATCCATAGTTTACATTATGGTTCACTCTTAGTGTTCTAAAATTCTTTGGGTTTGGACAAATGTATAAGGACATGTTTCCACCATTGTCATACCCCTATCACATGTTACTCTGTGTCATACAGAGTAGGTTCACTGCCCTATACATTTTTTTGTGTTCTGTTTATTTTTCCCTCCTTCCCACCTACTCTCTGGCAACCACTTATATTTTTACTATCTCAGTAGTTTTGACTTTTCCAGAATGTCATACAGTTGAATCATAGAGTATACCTTTTTCAAAATGGCTTTTGTCACTCAGCAATATGCATTTAAGGTGTCCTCCATGTCTTTTAATGGCTCGATCACTCATTTCTTTTTAGAACTTAATAGTATCCTATTTATATACCACAATTTATTTATTCATTTACCTACCAAAGGACATCTTTGTTGCTTCTAAGTTTTGGTAATGAATTAAGAATAAACATTTAAATATAAGTAAAGCAGTATAAACATCTGAGTTCAGGTTTTTGTGTAACATAAGTTTTCAACTATTTTGGATAAATATCAAGGAGCACAATTACTGTATTATATGGTAAGACTATATTTAATTTTGTGAGAAATGGGCAAATTATATTCCAAAGTGGCTGTACTATTTTACAGTCATTTCTACCAGCACTGAATCAAAGTTCCTGTTGCTCCACATACTCACCAGCATTAATGATAGTGTGTCAGATTTTGGCCATTCTATAACCATGTAGTGATATCTCAATGCAGTTTTAATTTGCACTCTCTGATGAAAAATGATGTGAAATATCTTTTCATATGTAGTTTGCCATCTGTATATCCTATTTGGTGAGGTGTCTGTTAAGATCTTTGGCCCATTTTTAATTGGGTTATTGGTGTAACTGTTGAGTTTTAAGATTTTGTACATTTTGAATAATACTCCTTTATTGAGTATGTCTTTTTGCAACTATTTTCTCTCAAGCTCTTTCTAATTTCCTGTAGTGGAAGCTTAACTCATTGATTTTAGATCTTTTTTCTTTACTTTCCTTTTTTTTTTTTTTTTTAAGACAGGGTTTCCTTTGTCACCCAGTTTGGAGGGCAGTGGCGCAGTCTTGGTTCACCGCAATCTCCGCCTCCTGGGTTCAAGCAATTCTCCTGCCTCAGCCTCCAGAGTGGCTGGGACCACAGGCATGCGCCACCACACGCAGCTAATCTTTGCATTGTTTAGTAGAGATGGGGCTTCACTATGTCAGCCAGGATAGTCTCGATCTCTTGACCTCATGATCCACACGCCTCGGCCTCCCAAAGTGCCGGGATTACAGAAAAAATATTTTTAATAGTTGCTCTAGAGTATGCAATGTACAGTTACAACTAATTCAACTCCACTTTCAAATAAAACTAAACTGCTTCACAAATAGTGCCTTATAATAAAATATTCCTAATTCCTTCCCCCATTATTTGTATTATTTCTGCCATTTATTTCACATATACATAAGCACATACATGCAAATAATCAAATACATTGTTGCTATCATAATTTTGAATAAACTCTTCTTTGTTAGGTCAACTAAGAAACAAAACAGTTTTTATTTTACTTTCATCTGTTTTTTCGTAGATGTTTTTCCTTTCTTTATGTAGATCAGAGTTTGCAACTGACACGGTTTGGCTGCATACTCACCCAAATCTCGTCTTGAATTGTAGTTTTTAAATCCCCATGTGCCAGGAGAGGGACCTGGTGGGAGGGGGTTACCTCCATGCTGTTCTCATGACAGTGAGTTCTCATGAGATCTGATGGTTTTATAAAGGGCTTTTCCCCCTTTCCTGGGCACTTCCTCCTGCTGCAATGTGAAGAAGGTGACTGCTTCTCCTTGCCTTCTTCCATGATTGTAAATTTCCTGAGGCTTCCCAACCCTGTGGAATCGTAGGTCAATTAAACCTTTTTCCTTTATAAATTATTCAATCGTTGGTATTTCTTCATAGCAGAAGAAATGTGCGAATGGACTAACACATTGACCTACGTAATCCTTTTAAAATTTTTAATACAAGATAGGTCTACTAGCAACAAATATCCTCAATTTTTACTTTTCTGGGAAGGTCTTTATTTAATCTTAACTTTTGAGGAATAATTTTGTGGGAAACAGAATTATAATAATTTTGTAGGAAACAAGTGGGTTGTTTTCCTCTCGACATTTCAAATATTTCATTTCACTTTCCTTGCTTGCATTGTTTGTGAGAAAATAGATGTAATTCCTCCTCTATAGAGAAGGATTTTTTCTCTCTGGCTTAAAAAAAATATTTTTTTAGCTTTGATTTTCCACAGTGTGAATATTACAAGTCTAGATACAGTTTTTTTTTCTGGCATTTATTCTGCTTAATGGTCTATGAGTTTCTTAAGTCTGCAGTTCATTATCCGACATTCATTTAGGTGAAAATTTTTTAGCCATTATTGTTTCAAATATTTCTCTGTCCCTTTCTCTCCTTTCTACTTCTGATATTGCCAGTATGTATATGTTACAACTTTTGTAGTCATCCCACAGTGCTTGGATATTCTCTCTTTTTCTTACCCTCAGTTTTTTTTTTCTGTTTGCTTTTTCAGTTTTGGAGGTTTTCATTGACATATCCTCAAGTTCAGAGATACTTTCCTCAGCCGTGTCCTGGGTACTTACAAGCACATCAAAGACATTCTGCATTTCTATTGCAGTATTTTGAACTCTAGTAATTTCTTTTTGGTTCTTTCTTAACATTTTCATATCTCTGCTTCATGGCCCATTTATTATTGCACACTGTCTGCTTTATCCATTATTCATGTCTACTTTAGCATATTAGTTATCGTTGTTTTAAATAACTGGTCTGATAATCTCAACATCTCTGCCATATCTGAATCTGGTTCTGATGCTTGTTTTGTCTCCTCAAATCTGTATTTTTTGCCTCTAGTACAGCTCGTAATTTTTTTCTTAATAACCAGACTAAGTTATTTTCCTCAGTCTAATGTAAATTAGCATATTATTTTCTTGATAATGTACTGAATAAAAGGAACTTGTGTAAATAATCCTTTACTCATGTGGTTGTAAGGTAGTAAGGGTGGGTAATGTCCTATGATTAGGTCTCAGTCCTCAGAAAGCAGGTGCCTCTAGACTATCACAAATGCTTCTCATTTTTTCTCCTTAAAAAAAAAAAGTAAAAAGAAACTGGAACAGAATGGTTAAGTGGGTTGGAGTTCGGCATTTCTCTTCTCCCGTGTGGAAAAGTACAGCTGGCTAGAGTTAAGAGTTCTCTTCCCCTAGATCATTAAGTCTCAGATGAAACCCCAGTAGGTTAGGCTCTGATTGGTTTCTCCTGAGGGCAGACCTTGTTAAGAAGAATAAAGTGCTCTGGCCTGTTTAAAAATGGTTCCTTTTTCCCTTTCCTTGCCAGAAACACACGGGGATTTTCTCTGATAGTCACTGTGAGGGCCCAGTTGATTTCCTGGAGGTAAAACTCACCGAAGTGTTGGGGCTATCTTATGATTAAGTCTCCCTGAAGTTTTTAACTCTAAGAATTGTCCACACGAAGCCTCCCGCAATTCAGCCATTACTACTTAAATTTTTCTACCCTGGCACTGGTCCCGTAGCTGTTTCGGCGTATTGGTTTCTGCTCAGGTAAGTTGTGACTTTCTATATCTGCCTTTCTGTTCCTCCAATTTTGAGGACAGTTGTTTGCCCTGTGACTTCACTTCTTTTATGGATCTAAAAAGAGTTGTTGAGTGTTCACGTTCTTTAGATTTTTACCTGTTGTTAGAAGGGACTGGTGATTTCCAAGTTTCTTATGAGCCAGACCAGAAACCATTCATCTCTACGTTTTTCAGGTCTAATTTAACTAACCTTTTCCCATCAAAATGGTTGTTGGTGGTGTTTTGGTAGAGAAGGAGATATCAGGTCAAGGCAATCATTATTGCATCTGGGATTTTCCCAGACTCCAGTCAGCCCCTTCTGCTCCAAGTACCAATAGCTTGTTTGTCTGATAATTGTTATTATTATTATTTAACAGACAGGTTACCCAAGATCTGTGTGAAAGATGAATATTATATTTTACTTAAAACTAAATGGGTTTCTAATAAATTTTTAGCAACTTTCTTTAGGAATAGTTTATATTACCTATAATTAACATTATAAATGTACAGTACGATTCGTTTTAGTAAAATTTATCGTTGTGCACCCATTATTAGAGTTCAGTTTTATGACACTTCTGCCACCCCCAAAGTTTTCTAGTTATAGTTTGGAGTCAGTCTCTGCTCCCAGCTCTGACCCCAGACAACCATGGATTTCCTTTTGGCCTCTACAGCTTTGTCTTTTCTGGAAACTTTCCATACATGGAATAAGACAATATGTATTATGTATGTAGTCATCCATGTCTGGCTTCTTTCACTTAGCATGTTTTCAAGGTTCATCTGTGTTGCATATATTAGTAGTTTGTTCCTTCTGATTGTGGAATAATATTCCATTGCATGCATTTACTACATTTTGTTCATACATTCACTGGTTGATCTACATTTGGATTGTTTTAGTCCCTGGTTGTTTTGAATAATGTTGCTGCAAACGTTTGTGTACAGATTGCTGGTTCTTATGGTAAAGTTTTCATTTTAAGAAACTTCTTAACTGTTTTCCAAAGTAGCTGTACCATTTTACACCAGCCAATATCAATCTATGATTGATTTGGTTTCCTCACATACTCAACAACATTTGTTAGTGGTGGTCTTTTAAAAAATAACCACTCTTGGAGATTGTGTGATGATATCATTTGTAGTTTTAACTTTCATTTCCCTAATGACTAATGATGTTGAGCAAGTATTTGTAAAAACAAACAAAAACAAATGAACAGAAAAACCTGTAGTAAAGCTATTTGTGTATCTACTTGGTTGAAATATGTATTAAAATATTTTACATTGCCCATTTAGGGGAAGTGGTTGTAAGATTATAAAAAATATAATCTGCATACAAGTCCTTTTTCAGCTATAAGATTTGCAATTTCTTCCATAAATTTTTTATTCATTTTCTTAATTTTGTCTCTTAAAATCAGAGGTGTTTCTTTTTTAAAAAATGTTATTTTTAATTTTTGTAGGTACATAGATGTATGTATTTATGGGGTACATGATCTGTTTTGATACAGGCATGCAATGTGAAGTAATCACATCATAGGCAAATGGGGTATCCATCCCCTCAAGCATTTATCCCTTGAGTTACAAACAATACAATTACACTTGTAGTTATTTTAAAATGTACAGTTGTTATTGACTACAGTCACCCTGTTGTGCTATCAAATAGTAGGTCTTATTTATTTTTTCTAAGCATTTTTTTTGTACCCATTAACTGTTCCATCCTTCTTCCCAGGGATTTTTGTTTTGATGACGACCATGTCATATTTTTGCATATAGAGAAGGACTTTGGTGTCTTCTGCAAATAAAGACACATTTCTTTCTTTCTTTTCAATATGGATGCATTTAATTTTTAATTCTTGCTTTAATTAACTAGCTAAAAAACTGCAAACACAATGTCAAATAGAAATACTGAAAATGGACATGTTTGCCTCGCTCCTGATATTAGGTGAAATTTCATCTTTCAAGATTAATAGGATGCTAACTGAAGTTTTTAAAATAGATGCCCTTGATCAAAATGAGGAATTTGATTTCCATTCCTAGTTTGTTGAGAGTTATTATTATAAATGATTCTTTACTATTTACAAATGTATTTTTGTATATCTATTGAGATGATTGTTCTTGTTTTCTTTATTCTATTACTGTGGTGTATTAAATTTATCAGTTAATGTATTAAACCAGTCTTGCATTTGTGTGATAAATCCCATGTCCTCATGGTGTATAAAGTTTTTGTATGTTTCAGTATTTGATTTGCTAATATTTTATTTAGGAGTTTGTGTGCTTATGAGGTGTATTGGTTTACAATTTTCTTTTCTTATGATGTCTTGTCTGGCTTTAGGATCAGGTTAAAACTGACTCCATAAAATAAATTGGGAAGAATTTATTTTATAAATAAATTCAAAAAGAAATTCCTCTTCTTTCTGAAAGTTTGTTTGGGATTTGTATTATTTCTTCATTAAACTGTTGATAGAATCATAGTAAACCCAACTGGACATTGGCTTTCCTTTATGGGAGGAATTTTAATTGATAATTAAAATATCTTCCCTGTATATAGATCTATTTAGAATTTCCATAAGTCAGTATTATTAATTTGTGTAACTTGTCTAAGTTCTTGTCATAAAATTATTAATAATATTGGTTTTTTTGAGATGGAGTTTTGTTCTGTCGCCCAGGTAGAGTGCACTGGTGCAATCTTGGCTTTCTAGGTTCAAGCAATTCTCATACTTCAGTCTCCCAAGCAGCTGGAACTACAGGCATGTGCCTCCATATTGGCTACTTTTTACTTTTTAAAAATTTTTTAATAGAGATGGGGTTTCACCATGTTGGCCAGGCTGGTCTCGAACTCCTGGCCTCAAGTGATACACTTTCCTCAGTCTCCCAAAGTGCTGGGATTACAGATATGAGCCACCATGCCTGACCATTATTCTTTTTTTTTCTCTAAGATCTGCAATGATGTCTCCTATTTTATTTCTGAATTGTAGTTTATGTCTTTCTATTTTATTCACAGTAAGTCTTACTAAAGATTTATCAGTTGTTTTGCTCTTTGCAAAAAAAAACAAAACAAAACAAAACAAAACAAAACAAAACCACCAACTTTTGGTGTCATCTTACATCTTCTTTTTTTGTTTTCCATGTCATTGATTTCTGCTATGAGCTTTATTATTTCCTTTCTTCTACTTCCTTTCAGTTTGTTTTGTTCCTGGAGAGGTAAATATAATGTATTACAGGAATTTAAAGATTAATTACTTCCCATTCTTGAATCAGGGAATTCTTTGAGAAAAATGTGGAATTTAGGCTGAGCCTTGAAGAGTAGTTGATGATGGAGTGAGAAAGATAAGAGGTGGAGGGGAAAAAATTCCCAGGAGAGGGAAGAAGAGAAGCAAAGGCAGGCAAGTGCAGAGTGGATGGGAAACAATGAATAGTTCACTTTGTTAACTAGAGACCTAATACATCAGCAAGCACAATTAATTCAAATATACTCAAGTGTCCAACTGAAAGACAAATGTCCTACCTTTGTGATGGATTTGTCAAATTGAAGTTTTGTCTAATTTTGTTTAATATATTTTAAAGCTATGCTATTAGGTACAGTTTTAAGACTGTTTCAACTTTCTGGTTATTGAGTAGGTTGGATTTATTTCCAAATAGAAGGAGGCTTCAACACTAGAGAACATATTAACATAGTTAATCACAGAAACCAGGTTAAAAACAATCTTGCGTTCATATCAGTAGATAAAGAAGGTCATGAGAAAAAACAATAGTTATTTTTGATTTAAAAAACTTAGGTAACTTTCCTAACTTTATAATGATATGTCCTTTAAAATGTATAGTAAACATAATTCTTAGCAGTGAAACATTAGAACATACCTTTAAAAATAAAGGATAAGAGTAGGAGTCCTTATCATTCAACATTTTCTCTGGGTACCTAGATGACATAAAAAGAAAATGAAAAGAAATAAAAACATAAATATTTGAAAGAGAAAACACAACTCTTCTATTTAAAACATAGAAAACCCAAAATTATCTATAATTTCACCTATCAAAATTTGAAAAGTTTGTAATATTAATGCACAAATTTGATAAGATTACCAAATACAAGATCAGCATATAAAAGTAAATTTCATTTTCACAGTGCTAGTAATAAACAGCTAGAAAATGCGGTTTGAAAAATGAAACTATTTACTCTGGCAGCAATAATAATGAAATGCCAAGACATAATAAACACAACAATGTACATGTCTTTCTGGAATAATTATAAAATTTATTGAAAGACAATAAAAAAGACCCAAATTGAGAAATGTACTATATTTATGGACAGAAAGATTCAATATTTTAAAGATGTCATTGCTGCTAAAATTGATCTAAACCCACAAAATTTGTTGTAATATTTACTTCATTAATTATATAGAAAAGCAAAGGATTGATAATTGCTAAGACACTCCACATTGATGTAGCGTTTCGTGAGCATTTTCTTTTAACTGTTAAGATACATGGGGCATGAAATGAATTGAAAATCAAACTTTTGTGTGGGTTGCATGAATTTCTTAGATATCAATTCCAAATGACTTTCAGACAGTCATCCATCCAATTATTTTGGCATTTATATGCACTGGCATTTTTGGAGCTCTCATTCTTAGATTTTATGCTGTGCCTTAAAATTAAATATGTGGAAATAATTTTTGGTCATCAGTAATCATATGTATTATCAGTGATATACTGATTTTTATAACTTGTAGTCATGATCTTGGTCTCCTTAATAACTTTAACATCGCCCATATGACTTTGAGGAATGTTTCTACCTTAGGATTTTACTAGGATGTCTAATTTACCATTTCCGTGTTTTCCCTGAATGAATCATGTATCACTAAAGTCATCAGCTTCTATTCAAAATTATCAGGAAGATGCTAACAAATTGACATTTTATTGACAGTCTGACATAGCGAATGAATAGACCATATCAGTGTCTCATTCCTTTGAAATTTATTTAATCTATTAAGAGGTACCATGGCAAATTTTTCTGCCTTTAGTTGGATTGCATGGCACATGATAAGCAATAATTTTGCATGAATCTCAGTAATAAAATATAATCCAGCTTTATTCATTTCTGGATGTCTTTCTTTCTTAGGTTTTGTAGAAAACTTGGTTGTTGTATTGCAGCATGATCTGGAAGTGTAGTCAGTCTTCCAAAAAGTAATAAATTTATAGTAATCAATTGACATCTCACTGCATAATTTTCCTGCCATACAACAGCTTTGTGTCTTAATGCCCAATTATGACTCACTCTATAGACTACATGTGTATGTATATGTAATTGTTGGTTCATCATAATACATCTTTTTAAAGATATTTAAGTGGCAGTTAAATTAAACAATGATGACCCAAACAATGCCCATCAGTCAACTATGTGAGATTGAGAAGTGCTATAACAGAGTTTGTATATGTATAGGAAATGACAGTAATGTCATGAGACTGCATACCTAACAGTAATAGTGACAGCATTAATTGTAAGGTACAGTTGGAGCTCAGAAATGTTAAAATGTGAAAAAAAGTATATTTTAGAGTCAATAAATACTTTTATCTTACATTATTGGTATGAAAGAAAAGGCATTTTGGAAGGAGGAATGAAGCACAAGTCAGTGATGCAGTCATGGAGAATGGAAGTGTCCTAATACTCTAAAACTGGTCCTTCCCCTCAGAAGAATAAATCAGGGTAATAAGAAAACAAAGTAATCTTGAATTAAAGGAGTGAATCAGAGATGATTCTCTTGGCAATTTGTTCAAATTCCAGTTAATTCATGCTCCTCTAGATAGATGTTTTTGTACACTAGGGGGCTCTAACACACAACAGGTCAAATGAAAATATTGATAGCTTGTTTTGTTTGTTTTTAAATTTTGTTTCCTCAACAAATATTGAAAATGAATTGTTAGGCATTATGCTGAATATTGTAAGGAATATTAAATGACTACATTCTCTATTCAGCCTATAAGAGATTTATAATTTGGTAAGGGAGACAAAGCATGGATAAAAGTTAAAATAAAGAGAGGCATGAGGCAAGTTAGAAAACTGGACAAAAGAACTATAAAAATTCAGAAGAGAAGTGAATCTTTGTCTAGATAAGCTTGTCTAACCCACAGCCCATGAGCTCCATGCAGCCCAGATGGCACTGAATGTGGCCCAACAGCAATTCATAAACTTTCTTAAAACATTATGAGATTTCTTTTGTGATTTTTTTCTTTTAGCTTATCAGCTATCTCTAGCGTTAGTGTATTTTACGTGTGGCCAAGACAATTCTTCCAATGTGACCGAGGGAAGCCAAAAGATTGGGCACCCCTGGCCTAGGTCAGCAGTTCAAATTTCTTTAAGTTGGAAAAAATTTTAACATCTCCTGTATGACTGACCAGAACTCGTATTTCAGGGGATCCTCCTGACCAAGATTTGTGGGCAGCGTAAGGACAAAAGAAGCCGCCTCTTGCAAATACCCTTGAGGGGCAGCCGAGTAGTGCCTGGGAAAATGGTTGTTCCACACCTCAGTCACTGCATTCCTCCTCTAGTCCTCCCCTTCTTCTTTCCCTGTTTCAGACTTTTCTTCTCTGGCTTCTTCCTTGGGGTACTCCAGCGCATAATTGCCTGGCAGTGACTCTAACACATAGTCTTAATCTTTTGGTGGCATTCTGGACTAAAGTTGCTCACCCCAGGTCCAAAGTAAATTCTGAGTCATCTTTTTTTCCCTCAAAATTATTGTGGTCACCAACACCCTTTGCTGATATAATAGTTTGTGCATTTTCAAATGTTGCCAAGATTGCAAGAGTATATTTACAGCCCTTTGAATCAGAGGCAAGGTGGCAGAGCAGGTGCAGTAGCAGAGCTGTGGACCTCCTTCCTTTACCATAACACATACACCCTCTTGCCTACTCTCCACCTAAGGTATATTCTGTTCTTACTTTCTAAGCTGCTGTACCGGTGAGTTATAAATCCATTATGAAGTCTCTACAAGAACTGCAGTGGTCTACACTGTTCCAGGAGCCCATGGCAAAAAAATACCCTGCTTTCTTACTTTGGCTTTCTGTCTTATGTTTGGTAGTTGAGAAAAAGATTTATTTCATTTATCTATTTAAAATGTTTAATTTAAAAGAACTACCAAGCTGGGTGTAGAGGCTCACACCTATAATCCCAGAACTTTAGGGAGCCAAGACAGGCAGACCACTTGAGCCTAGCAACGTGAGCAACATGGTGAAACCACGTCTCTGCGAAAAATACAAAAACTAGCTGGGCATAGTGGCATACACCTATGGTCCTAGCTACCTGAAAGGCTGAGGTGGGAGGAGCACTTGAACCTGGGAGGCTGAGGTTGTAGTGAGCCATGATTCTGCCACTGTACTCCAGCCTGCGTGATGGTTAACAGAAAGAGACTCCATCAAAAAAATAAAAAGAAAAAAAGAAAAAGGAAACCATCAACTTTAAAAGTTGCAAAAATAATACTCCCATATAATCTTTACTTACAACCAACAATCAATAATGTTTTGCATATTTGCTTTATAAAATCTAATTGTTATTCTTATTGCTGAAACATTAGAGAGTAAATTGCAGATACCATAATCCTTTACTCCCAAACTATTTCAATGTATATATCCTAACAAGAACATTTTCCTAAATAACAATAGTATAATAATAAGGTAGGAAATTTGATGCTGATATAATATTACCTAATATACAGTTTATATTCACATTTTACCAATTTTCTCATTAATGTCCTTTTTGGTTATTTTTTTTTTCCCATTCCAGGATCAGATCTAGAATCACACGTTGCGTTATTGTCGTGTTCCTTTAGTCTCCTTTCATCTGGAACTATTCTTCTATCTTTATCATCTTTAACATTGATATTTTTTAGAAGTTCAAGTCAATTAAATGTCTCTGAATTTGACTTTGTCTGATGTCTCCAATGATTATATTCCGTTAATACATTTTTGGCAGGAGTTTAGCATATTCTGAGAATATTTTATTAGGAGGCCTGAGATTCCCCTTGTTAGGTATTAAACAATTTTTAAAACTTCCCCAATCAATATAAGAGTACTGATTTCCTCACAGCCTCACCTACAGAGTCTGTTGTCAAGTTTTGCATTAACTGCCAATATGATTGGTGAATAATATGATATCTTGATGTAGTTTTTAAGAAATAAACTTCATGGAAGTAAAATTAGAAAGCAATAAAATAGATCCATTTTAAGCACACAATGTGATGAATTTCAACAATGCATATAAGATACAGACTATGTCCATCACTTTAAAAAGTTTCTCATTACATTTCAGTTAAATCTTGCCAAATTCTTGCCCCAGACAAACACTGATCTGCTTTTTGACACTATTGGTTATATTTTCGGATGCTAGAATTTCATATAAATGAAATCATAAGGTGCTACATAGCTTTTCTTTTTCTTTTTCTTTTCTTTCTCTTTCTTTTTTTTTTTGAGATGGAATCTCGCTCTGTTGCCCAGGCTGGAGTGCAGTGGCATAATCTCGGTTCACTGTGACCGGTGTCTCCTAGGTTGAAGTGATTCTCCTGCCTCAGCCTCCTGAGTAGCTGGGATTATAGGCGTGTGCCACCATGCCTGGCTAATTTTTGTATTTTTAATAGAAATGGGATGTCACCATATTGGCTAGGCTGGTCTCAAACTCCCGACCTCAGGTGATCCACTCCCCTCAGCCTCCCAAATTGCTGGGATTATAGGCATGAGCCACTGCCCCTGGCTGGTGCTGTAGTTTAGATGTTTGCTCCCTTAAGCCTCATGTTAAAATCTGATCCCCATGTTGGCGGTGGGGCCCAATATGAGGTGTTAGGTCATGCTCTATGGCTGAACTACTCCGTCCTACTCATTTCCCTCATGAAACATTAATGCCTGCAAGAATGAGTTCTCGCTCTTACTAGCTCCTGAGAAATCTGGCTGTTAAAAAGAGCCTGGCACCTGCCTTCCTTTCTCTTGCTTCCTCTGTCTTGTGATCTCTAACACACCGGGTCTCTTTCACCTTCTGGCATGCGTGGAAGCAGCCTGAGGCCTTCAGACTGCAGAACCACAGCCCAATAATCCTCCTTTCTTTATAAATTACATAGCCTCAGGTATTCCTTTATAGCAACACAAACAAGCTAAGACATAAGGTGAGAGACACATTTTGACTGGCCTGGCTTCTGTTTCTCAGCATAATACTTTTGAGACCCACCCATGTTGCTGCATGTACCAGCAAATTATTTTTCTTCTTATTGAGTAGTATCCCGTTGTGTCACTATTCCACAATTTATTTATTCATTGTCTTTTTTATGGTGTTTTGTTTCCAATTTGTGCCTGTTATGAATAATTTGTGACCATTCATGAAAAGTCTTTGTGTTGACATATGATTTTATTTCTTTTAGGTAAATATATAGGAGTGAGGATATCAGGTCATATTGTAGGTGTCTATCTAACTTGATAAGAACTTTTCAAACTGCTTTCCAAAGAGGTTTTACCATTTTACATTCCCACCAGCAATGTTTGAGAGTTCCAATTTCTTTGCATTCTCATCAACAGTTGGTATGGTTATTTTAAAAAATTTTAGAATAAATGGGTGTGTAATGGTATCCCATTGTGGTCTAAATTGCATGTTTATGTTGATGAATGATTTTGAGCATCTTTTCATGTGCCATTTGCATCTCTTGTATTGTGAAGTCTCTTTTCAAATGTTTTGCCTGTTTATTATTTGGTTGGTTGTCCATTATTGAATTTAAGAAATACTTAGATGTATGAATTGCAAATATTTTCTGCAAGTTTGTGCCTGTCTTTTCATTTTCCTAAGTACCTTTTGAAGAGAAATTTTAATTTTGATAAAATGAAACATATCATTTTTCTTCTTTTACACTTTGTGCATTTTGTGTGATATCTTAAAAAACATGCCATAAGCTTGGGTGGATTTTCTTATGTTTTCTTATAATATTTATAGTTTTATCATAATGTAGGTATATATCAAAACATCACGTTGTGCCCCCATAAACATATGATTTTTATTTTTGTCAATTAAAAACAGGAACAAAGAATAATAGAATAAAAATTTAAAAATTACATTGAGATTTAAAAATGTCTGTATATGTGTGAATGTGTGTGTGTGTGTGTGTGTGTGTGTGTGTGTACACATATATATATAGTTTTAGCTTTACATTTAGGTCTGTGATCTATTTTGAGGATCTCAAATCTTTTGTCACTCTAGCTTCATGAAAATCTCTCCCCTGCCCCCAATGACTTTGTTTCTCAACAAAATTCTTCTCTCAGGGGACAAGCCTGATTTTTTCACCCTGGCAGTGCCCAGAATCAGCCAATGCCTTTATAAATAGTTTCAGATCTTCTGCTTCCTTCTGAAGGATTTCTCTTCTTTGAAATTTTTCTCCAAGTCCTTGTTGCTTTCACCACTCTCTGATGCTTTTACATATATGGCTGATGTAATTGATCTGAATTTTCTACTCATTTGTTTGGCGTCCCTGGTCTGTTGTTAACTACTTTATCCTATTAGAAGTGGGTCACCTTTTCTGATTGCTTTTATTATTTTTTTAAACTTGTCTCTAATTTTTAACTGTGTGCCTATGTGCGGTTTCCTTTATATTTACTTCGCTTGTTGCTGTAGCCCTTCTTAAATTGGAAGCTTGACGTCATTCATATAAACTGAGAAAAATTACTGCCTATTAGCTCTTCAAAACACTCTGCCCATCTTTTCTAAACTTTTCTTCTGAGACTTGAATTTCATATACTTTAGGTCTTTTCACTGCATGGCATATATCTCTTATGTTCTTTTCTCTGTATTTCCATCCTTTTGTTTCTGTGGTTTAGTTTGAATAATTTCTTCTGCCCTTTCTCCCAATTTATTAATTCTTTCTTTAGTTCTGTGTGATTTGTTTTTAAATGTATTCAGTAAGGTCTGAATTTCATTAAAAAATTTTAAACTCTAAAATTTCCCATTTTTTAAATATAAATTATATTCAATTTTTGTTGAAATCCTTCATTCTTCCATTTTTTTCTTGACTATATTATCATGCTTATTTAAATTATGTGTCTGAAAAATTTAATGTTTAGGTCTCCTATATTTCTGATTCCTTTGTCTGCTTTTTCTCTGGCTTTTGAGTCAAATTTTTCAATACGTCAGTTAATTTTGGATTGAGTACTGGAAATTACATATTAAAAACCACCAAGATAATGAGATGCTTTTAATTATTATGTCTTCTTTCATGAATAATTTATTTTGCTTTGAAAGAAGGTTAGGATAGAGGTGAGTCACCTTAAATTCTTTAAAGATTTAGTTGATGTAAAGACTTCAGTCTCTATGAATACGGTCTACTTCCAGGTTACCCTTATTTCTATGTCAGGGATCTTTACAGAAAGCCCCTTCTCCTTGAAGAGTCCTAACCTGTCATTTTTGTTCTTCAGCCCTCCTGAGATTGAAGAAGTTCTGCCTAGTTTTTAGGTTCTCAGCTATGCTTTTTGCTTTTGAAATTGTCAAGTAAATTGAAGGAAAAGTTCACTTCAGATGCTATGTTCATCTCTCATTACTTCTCTCTTCTTCTAGACTTTTACCTTTAAAATTCTCACCATTTCTTATATCTTCAAATGGATTTTTTAAATTTGTCTATTTTTTATTGTTTTTAATAGGGAAGTTGGTCTAAGACAACCTATTCATCTATACCAGGGATGAAAACTCTGAGTTTCATATTTAATTTCCATATGTATCATTCAGTACTTGCTAACAATCTTCCCACATCATGCTAAGCCAAAGGGTAGCTTTTATACTATTGTGTAGGGAACTGGATAGAGAGACAGGTTGGGTGGGTGATAATTTCCCCCCAAGCTCTCCTCTATCACATCTGTGGCATCAGAACAATCAACTGTAGTGGTAATTGCAAAGTGTATTGCAGGACATACATGCGGCTGGTGAGGAACGATTGGACTGTCCATGAGGAGGATGTATCTGGTAGACACTGTATGGTAGGTGAGCTGAATTAGTCATGACTGCTTGGGATTGTGCCATGGAAAACCTCAGAAACTATCAAAAGGACACTGTTGATATTCTGATGGGATATTAGACAAAGTAAAAGAGATTTTCTATTTTTAGTATGACCCTGTTTGTATCCACAGGTTTCATGGCCTGAATATACAGGCTGTAATTAAAATGAAATTCCTCCAATTTAAAGAAAATACACTCTTTATTCTGAATTTTCTTATTGATCTTGTTACTGTGTTAATTCACTAAGCCTTCAAAGGATGGCAGAAGTATAGTATCTGTAGAAATCTCAAGAGGTCATTTTTATGAGTTCTAACTTTATTATAAAATAACATTTTATAAACCTTCTGTGACAGGATTTTGTATCTTCCAAAGACATTATTCTCCATTGTAGAGAAATCTTCTTTTTCCCTTAGAAAACTGTATACAGGGATCAGTAGTTAACTCTTAAGAAGAAAGGAACTGAGCTGAAAGTTTAATTCTACCCTTCTAAATTATTCACTGGAACCTTTCCAATTCATTGGGAATAATCAAGTATTGTAAGGGCTATGTGTGGAGGGAAGAGGAAAGAAATTTCTCTTATTGATTAAATTTTCTTTTCTTTCTGAGTTCTTGATTTGTCAGTTTCTTCTGAGTTCTTGTTTGCACCAATGATTTTATCCGATAGTTGATCCCAAACCATCTTAACTTTTCACAGGTCACTCTTCCAAGGTTCATGAGAAAAAAGGGAAAGTTTACATCTTTGGTACTTCAATTAACACTGACTTCACTTGGTATTAGTGCTACTTTTCTTTGAGTCAAATACAATTTCTGACTATGAGTCAATTACACTTCTTCTCTTTATAAATTACTCAGTATTAGGTATTTCTTTATTTCTCTAATGAAGGAATACCCAAGACTGGGTAATTTATAAAGAGAAGAAGTGTAATTGACTCACAGTTCAGCATGGCTAGGGAGGCCTCAGGGAACTTACAATCATGGTGGAAGTGGAAGCAAACAGATGCTTTTTACATGGTGGCTGCAAGGAGAAGTGCAAGCAAAAGGGAGAAAAGCCTTTTATCAAACCATCAGATCTCCTGAGAACTCACTCACTATCACCAGAACAGCAGCCTGGGGAAAACCACCCCCATGATTCAATTACCTTCCACCGGACCCCTCCCATGACATGTAGGGATAATGGGAATTACAATTCAAGATGATATTTGGGTGGGGACACAGCCAAACCATATCATTTGCTCCTGGCCCCTCCCAAATTGCATGTGCTCACATTCCAAAACATAATGATGCCTTTCCAACAGTCCCTCAAGGTCTTAACTCATTCCAGCATTAACCTGAAAGTTCAAGTCCCAAGTATCATAAATTGGCACATAATATTAACCACTGCCTGGGTGTGGTGGGTCACAGCTATAATCCCAGCACTTTGGGAGGCCGAGGTGGAAGGATCACTTGAGATCAGGAATTCAAGATCATCCTGGCCATTATGGCTAAACCTTGTCTCTACTAAAAGTACAAAAATTAGCTGGGTGTGGTGGCAGGCACCTGAATTCCTAGCAGGAGGCTGAGACATTGCTTTAACCTGGGATATGAAGGCTGCAATGAGCTGAGATCACACCACTGCACTCCACCCTGGGTGACAGACAGAGTGAGACTTTGTCTCAGAAAAAAAAAAAAGTAACCATCACAGCAATCTTTGAGAATTCATATGTAACTGTGAGCCTGGTCTATAAACTGAGCTGAATCAATAAACTTGATTGAAAAACCGAATAGCTCCTCCCATACCAATCTCTAGAGTACACCTATTTATTCATAGCTAAGCTTCTCAGTAACTATGGACCAAAACCTGTGTGAAATTTAAAAGAAGGAAAGCAATTAATCTTCTAAACTACAGAAAAACACCCACAGTCAGGTATAAAATAGTTTCCCAAACTTAGTCTCATCTGCATAAAGTGTGTCTGAATCAACAGCTAAATAAGGAAATAAAGCCCTGATATTTAAAGTCGGTAATGCTTTGGTTCATTTGCCTTTTGAGGTGGTATATTTTTATGGCTGAGAGGAAATAACACACTGAAAAGGACATGAGAGAGGAGGAGGAAGTGGCAGGCAGTGAGGGTGGAGAAAGTAAGGGCAAAGCCACTGAGAAGAAAACATTAAAAAGCAATAACTCTAGGAAGAAAGACACCAAAATGATTACATGATATTTCCAATGGATTTTATAGTAATAAGACTACTGTAACATTTCTAATGAAAAGGACTTCAAACAATTTATAAAAAATGATTTATCAGACAATTCCAGTAACAGTTTTCATGACCCACTTTATATTGAACACATGACACACACACACACAGAGTGTTATGATCATCTTCTGATTGTTGGGCTTTAATTATTTAAATATTTTCTTCAATCATTTTAATAGCTTCATTCAGGTATATTAGTATGCAACACACTGCTTAAAGTGTGTAACTGACATATGTACACACTCATGAAGCTATCACTGCAATCAACATATTGAGCAGACCAAGTACACCCAAGGATTTCTCATGCCCCTTTGTTTTCCTCCCTTCTGCCTCTGCCCACTTCCTTCCTATCCTGAGGAACCAGTGATCTGTATTCTGTTATTACAGACAAGTTTGCAGTTTTCAGATTTTTTTTTTGACAGGGTCTCACTCTGTCACTCAGGCTGGAGTGCAGTGGTGCGATCTTGGCTCACTGCAACCTTCAACTCCCAGTTCAAGTGATTCTCCTGCCTCAGCCTCCCGAGTAGCTGGGATTACAGAAGCCTACCACTGCACCTGGCTAATTTTTGTATTTTTAGTAGAGATGGAGTTTCGCCATCTTGGCCAGGCTGGTCTCAAACTCCTGACCTCAAGTGATCTGCCCACCTCAGCCTCCCAAAGTACTGGGATTACAGGCATGAGCCACCATGCCTGGCAGTTTTCAGATTTTTGTATCACTAACATCATGCTACATGTACTCTTTGGCTTTTGATAACCCAGCAAAATTATTTTGAGATGCATCCATGTAGGGCATATATCAACTGTTTTTTTCTTGTTATTGGTGAAGATGATATATATCATACATTGTTCATTCACTTGCTGATGGACTTTTTGTTTGATGCTATTGCAAATTAAATTGCTGTGAGCACTCACGTACAGGTCTTTGTGTAGAGGTTTGTTCTTATTTCCATTAGGTAAATACCTAAGAGTGGAATGGCTGAATCATGCAGCAGAAATAAGTTTAACTTCTCAATAAATTCTCAAACTGTTTTACGAAGTAGGGAGTTCCAGTTCTTCCACATTCTCACCAAAACTTGGTGTGGCCAGTCTTTCTAATTTTAGCTCTTTTTATTTCATACAAGAAAACATACTTAGATTCTAGAGGATCACCCTTTGAATACAGAAAATAAAAACTAGCCCTTCATCAGAGAAGCTTTCCCTGATCACCCATATTAAAGTAGCCCCCCAATTATTCCACACTGTATCACCCTGGTTTTGTTTTTTTATTGTACTTATCACTACTTGATATTTTCTTGTTAATTTGTTAAATAAAAATAATTCTCTATCTTGTGAGCTAGAATTCTCTCCATAAAAACATACACTTTTCAACCTTATTCAGCATCTATTTCCTTTGGCTAGCATAACATCTGACCCATTTTAAGTGCTGAATAAAATGTTGAAAGAGTATTTTCTAGCTCTGGCCTGACAGCAGCTGCCACTCCAATGGAAAGAGTTTCAAAAGAAAAATCAACTTGTTTTAAAAAGCAGCACCACAATGAAGCTCCATGCTCACCGACATCTACATTCCATCTCTGCTTATGACTTCATTGCTCTTGTCACCAGTGACACTTTCTTGAAATCTCCTTCTTACCTCATTTCATTCTACCAGTTGCGATTTCTGTCGCTTAACATTTCCTGTTCTGGAATCTGTTTTATCCTGACCTCAAAATTAGCATACCTATCTCTAGTACCAAAGCAATGGGATAAAGAAAAATAACTTCTTTTCTGAGTTTATTATTTCTGTAAACCATCATTGTACTTTACGTTTCTGGATTTTTTTTTGTTGCTGTTGTTGTTTTTTTTTGGGTGGTTGTTCCTGTTTGTTTTTTATACCCTGCTTCCTGGTGCCACATCCCAGACTTTCTTTCTTCATAGTCCTAAACCTGAAAACACCTTCCTTTTTTTGAAAGAAAGAAAAAGAAAAGGAGTAAGAAAGAGTGAAAGAAAAAAAAAAGAATGAAAGAGAGAAAGAAAGAGGAAGAGAAAGAGGGAGAGAGAACAGGATTCTTGTTTTATTGCCCAGGCTAGAATACAGTCTAAAAATGGGTATTAAAAACCTCTTTTATGCCAATAATTGTGCTTAACAA
>CAUYQU010069909.1:0-23444 GCA_963574635.1 Cheracebus regulus
AAATAACCTACAAATGTGTATTTCTGGCTTTCCTGGTCACATGAAATTTATATTTCCACACGACAAAAACTAAGGGAGAAAGCCACAAACAACTGCTGCTCCTACTGCAACTACCCCCGCGCCAGTACGCCATGGGTGAAATGGGCAGGAAGCTCTCTCCCAGAACGTCTTTCCTTCTCACTGCCAGCCATTTTTTTTTTTTTTTAATGAGACGCTGGAGTGCAATGGTGTGATCTTGGCTCATGCAACCTCTGCCTCCCAGGTTCAATTCTCCTGCCTCAGCCTCCCAAGTAGCTGGGATTACAGGTGCATGCCACCACACCCGGCTAATTTTGTATTTTTCGTAGAGATGGGGTTTCTCCATGTTGGTCAGGCTGGTCTCGAACTTCTGACCTCAGGTGACCCGCCTGCCTTGGCCTCCCAAAGTGCTGGGATTACTGGCGTGCGCCACCATGCCCGGTCTCCCATTCTTCTTAATCCCCAGGGAGCATACAGATGAGCCCTGGTGGGCGTCTCAGCCACACAGGGGCAGGCCAGAGAGAGGGGCTAGAGCTGGGCCAGGAAAGGAGGCCCTTTTCATTTTGAGGGAGGCCCCCCATCAAACAAGGGCCCAGTCCTGCCCCTACCTGGTCCTTCTCATGATACCCACAACCCCAGGGTGACCTGTCTCCAGGGCAGAAGTGGAGGGATAGGAGACTGGCTGAGGCCTGAGCCCTCTGCGATGGGAAGAAGAGAGAGCCCCAGGCCAGGAGCCCCTATGCCATGAACCCCCCATCTTTCTTCGGCCTCTCCACAGTGCTTTACATTTGACAAAGTCCCTCTCTCTCCTCAGCATCTTCATCATCTGAGAGGGAGACAGGCAGGTATCATCATCCCCATTTCACACAGGCAGGAACCATGGCCCGTCACAAGGCTTGGTGTTGGTGGGGGATTGTCCTAGCTTCAGGGTAGCACTGGGGTTCTTGACATGGGGCGCAGAGAGAGAGGGGCTTGAGGATGGAGAGACTGTGCACCTCACCCTCTCCTCCTGCCTCGATGCCACACCTAGGCCTGGGCTTCACGGAAACAGAGGCTACCCCAGGGCACTGTCACGGTCCCCATTAGACAGTAGAGGAAGCAGGGGCCCAGAGAGGGCGTCTCCCCCTGCCGGGGCCACACCGCAGGTCCACAGCGGAGTGCAGCATTTTGCCGCTGTGGCTCACTCAGTGCCTCTGTCCCCCTGCTGCCGACATCTACTCACCAGTAGTACAGGCCACTGGGTGCCACCAGGAGCAAGGCAGGCCCTGGCATCAAGCTCTCGGCTTTAGAAGCAGTAAAGCAGCCGCTGAAGTACATGAAGAGGATGAGGAAGAAGGGGATGTACCTGCCAGGGGAAGGCCAGTGCCTCAGAGGCCTGCTCTCGGCCCTCTTCCCCACGGCCTCTGCCCCAGCTCCCACAGGGTCCCATGGACGCCACGTCATGGTTTACAAATGCCTGGCCTGGGTGAGAGGCGCTCCTCTCCACCCGACCTTGCCCATGCTGGGCGTCAAAGGTGTGACAGAAACAGGAAGGCGAGGCACGTGTGAGTCAGAGGCCCAGAGGCATCCACACCGCCCAGGGAACCTCACTAGCTCTGTGGGAGGAAGGGGGTGTCTGCGGGGGTGTGTGTCTCATTCACCGCAGACACCAGCAGCCCAGCCCCACACCAGCCTGGAGCCTCAGCTCTGGGCTGAGGATGGAGAGGATGGAGGTCCGCGTATTAAAAAAAGAACAGGCCACGCACAGTGGCTCACGCCTGTGATCCCAGCACACTGCGGGGCTGAGGCCGGCGGATCACCTGAGGTTGGGAGTTTGAGACCGGCCTGACCAACATGGTGAAATCCCGTCTCTACTAAAAACACAAAATTAGCTGTGCGTGGTGGCGCGTGCCTGTAATCCCAGCTGCTCAGAAGGCTGAGGCAGGAGAATTGCTTGAACCTGGGAGGCGAGGTTGTGGTGAGCTGAGATCACATCACTGCGCTCCAGCCTGGGCAACAAGAGTGAAACTCTGTCTCAAAAAAAAAAAAAACCAAAAAGACAGCACCTGTGGGGGCCTCTCAGTGAAGCGCCCCACCCCCACCCTCACCCCAAAATGCCACCCTCTCCCCTCTCCACACACTGGCTGCCTTGCTCCCACCTGTGCTGACTTTCTCACCTGGACCCTGCTTCCTGCTGTTCCTAGCCCCTCCACCCTTCCCCAACCTTCCGTGGGAAGAGCCTCTGGCAAACGCGAGGGAAAGATGGCGGGAGGCCTTTCCAAGGACCTGGACCAGCTGAGCCAGGAGCATTGACTTCGCAGGGCCTAAAACAGCCTGGAAGCGCCCGTGCGGGGTGCACGTGGTGTGAACTCCAGCTCCGGGGCTGGCCCTCACCTCCCAGCTGTGCCCTCGGAGCCCTCCTCCCTCTGGCCTCAGTTTCTCCTGGGTAAGATGCGGGATTGGAACAGAGAGGAAGCCTCTCAGCCTGGGCCCGGGATCTCCTGAGGCTGAGGCCACATTTCTGAGGTCTCCCCCGACTGCAGGGAACAGGGTAGGTGGGAAAAAGTGCTCCCCTGGGAGTTCTGAGGAGGGGGGAACGCTAATAGCACGCCCCGCCCCAGGCTCATCCAGCTGGCTCCCCTCAGCTTCCTCCACTCCCAAAAAACACGGGTCGGGGGTCCCCGGCTCCGCCCCCACTCCCCACATCGCCATCTGGGGGTTGTTTATCAGGGACGTGTCCTCCTCCCCCACCCTCCCTGCTCGGGCTTGGCGAGGGAGGACCACAGCAGCTCGCTGCCCTCTGCTGGCCGCTGCAGGCACTGAGGGCTGGGTGGGGGCGGCTACACAGGCGGGAAGCCCGGGCCCAGGGCCTGGGACTGCAGCTGGGTCTCCAGGGCAACCTCAGGGAACAAGCTCACTGGAGGCTGAGCTCACAGCCCTTTACAGGGGATGAGACTCGGCACATGGAGACCTGCAGCCCAAACAGCCTTGCCCAATGTGTCCCTGACGCCAGTGACAGAGCTGGCCTGTGGCGGGGGCCCCTGGGATAAACAGACAGGCCCATCACTCACCACATGCAGTGACCCAGGTACTCATCATAATAGTAGAGCAGCTCGAAGGAGTCGATCTGAGGGAGGCACGGGCAGGGCAGAGTGCAGGAGGGGATGCCAATGTCAGTCCAGGGAGGTGCTGGGGCCCAGGTATCCCCTGCGACCACCCTCCTCCGAGTCCCAGGCCTCCCCTACTGCCTTGTTCCCTACCCCCGGCCTTGCCCTCTGTTAGATGGGCCCAGGCAGGAGCCAGTCTGTGCACCACTTTCTAAGAACCCCTGAGCATCCTAGCTTGGCCAGGCGATGGTGCCCTCACCTAGCAGAATGCCTTTAGTGGAAGGACAGGTGTGGTGAGGGGTGGGGGCAAGTTCTTCAGCCTCCCAGGGCAGACTGTTCCCCAAGGGCTTACAGGCAGGAAGCAGGAGGTGGCCTCACCAGCGTCTCTGGCTTGAGATTCTTGATGATCGGGTTCTCACGGACAGACAGGTGGTGCTGGTAGCCACTGAAGAGCAGGCGGTGATTGACGGAGTCGCCCACCAGGTGGATGCTGGCACCCATGATGAAGATGATAATGCTGACGTAGATGATGGAGCGAGGCAGGGTGCGGGGGGACCGCTCGATGAGCTGGGGTTCAGAGTGGGGTTGCCAGCATGACCCCACCTCCATCACAGCATGTGACACCCTCTGCTTCCCCCCTCACACCTGGGGTGGGATGGACGCTTCCAGCTGGAAAGCCACTCGGAAAAATGGTGGGTCCCTTTTAGCAGGCCAGCCCAGCCTCCAGATCCTCCCGTGGCCCCTATGAACCCAGGAGGGGCTGGGGAGCAGCACTGCCCTGCTTTACCCAGGGGGGAAAAAGACCCAGAGGGCCAACTCCTTGCCCAAGGTCAAACATAAGCTGTAAGCTTGAGGGGACAGTCCAGCCTTCAGGGACAGCCCTGGCTGTGTCCCTGGGTGGCTGGCTCAGCCTGCTGAAGGGACCCTCTGATTTCCAAGTGACTGGTCCACAGCAAACATGAAGAAAATGTCAGGGATGGGGGCAGAGGCTTCTGAAATGCTACTATTTAACTGAGAACACACTGGAGTTCTGAGATTATTCCCCTCCTGTTTCTGGAGATTTGAAATATCTGTCAATACAAAATGATGGTGATAGTAGATGGTGATACAGGCTGAGTATCCCTTATCTGAAATGTTTCAGATTTCGGATTTTGGAATATTTGCATATACACAATGAGATATCTTGGGAATGCATATGCAAGTCTAAACATGAAATTCATTTGTTTCTTTTTTCTTTGAGACAGGGACTTGCTCTGTCACTCAGGCTGGAGTGTAGTGGCTCAAGAGATCCTCCCACCTCAGCCCCCAGAGCAGCTTGGACTACAGGTATGCCGAACTCATTTTTAAATTTTTTGTAGAGATGGGGTCTCACTATGTTGCCCATGCTGGTCTCAAACTCCTGGTTTCAAGCAATCCTCCCGCATCAGCCTCCCAAAGTACTGAGATTACAGGTGTGAGCCATCATGCCTGGAAAAATTTGTTTATGTTTCATATATGCCTTATACATACAGGCTGAAGGTAATTTTATATAATATGTTAAATAATTTTATACATGAAACAAAGTTTGTGATAAGTACTTATGTGTGGAATTTTCTTTTTTGAGACAGAGTCTAACTCTGTTCCCCAGGCTGGAGTGCAGTGGTGTAATCTCAGCTCACTGCACCCTCCACCTGCTGGGTTCAAGAGATTCTCTTGCCTCAGCCTCCCAAGTAGCTGGGACTACAGGCATGCACCAACACGCCTGGCTAATGTTTTTTGTATTTTTATTGGAGACAGGGTTTTGCCATGTTGGCTGGGCTGGTCTTGGACTCCTGACCTCAGGTGATCTGCCTGTCTTAGCCTCCCAAAGTGCTGGAATTACAGTCATAAGCCACTGTGCCTGGGCCTAAGTTTTTTTGTTTGTTTTGTTTTTTTTTGAGATGGCGTTCCACTCTGTTGCCCAGATAGAATGCAATGGCGTGATCTTGGCTCTCTGCAACCTCTACCTCCCAGGTTCAAGTGCTTCTCCTGCCTCAGCTTCCCGAGTAGCTGGGACTACAGGCGCCTGCCAGCCGCCTAGCTAATTTTTTTTTTTTTGTGTATTTTTAGTAGAGACTGGGTGTCACCATGTTGGCCAGGCTGGTCTCCAACTCCTGACCTCAGGTGATTTGCCTGTCTTAGCCTCCCAAAGTGCTGGAATTATAGGCATGAGCCACCACGCCTGGCCAGTTTTTTTGTATTTTTAATGGAAATGGAGTTTCACCATGTTGGCCAGGCTGGTCTCGAACTCCTAACCTCAATTGATCCGCCTGCCTCGGCTTCCCAAAGTGCTGGGATTACAGGACGGAGCCACCATGCCTGGCTTAATTTTCTACTTGTGGTATCATGCCAGTGCTTAAAAGGTTTCAGACTTTGCAGCATTTTGGATTTCAGATTTTTGGATTAAAGATGCTCAACCTATAGTAGTTTTAAAGCCCTTACTTGGCAGAGTACAAAGCCAGCAGTTCCTGCTCTGTGCTCCCAGTGACATCTCAGGGCTCCCCAGGGCAGAGGATGGAGTTCAGCTGCTGCTGCCGCCTTGCTACTTCCTGTCTTCCCAGTGGGTCCCTGACCTCTCCCTGGACCCCAGTCACTCTTGCCTCAGCTTCCCCAAATGTTTTATGGTTTTTCAAGCACAGCCTTGTCTTCAAGTCCTTCTACCTGTACACCTCTCTGCTTTCCCATGCTGGCACGCCAGGCTGAGGCCCAAATCAAAAGCCCTTCTTTGGGGGGGCCTTTTCCAACCTTCCTGGCCACAGGCAGCCCCGCCTCAGGCCCCAGGCTCTGGACATGCCACTCTGTTACAGCCTTCACCTCCCAGCAGCAGGCAGGAGCATGCTTGAATCAGCACACAGGGCTTAGCCTCACCTTCCTGCCAGGTGTGCAAAGAATGAGGATGACAGGAGAGAGTGGGGGCCGTGGGACACAGTACCTTGAGCAGCAGAAAGGGCGTGATGACGTTGTAGGCCATGTGGAAATAGTCCCCCACACTGGGCTTGTTGAGTGGAAACCATTCCAGAGGGAATACTAGCTGGGAGCAAATGGAAGAATGAGCTCACCTGGGCGCAGCCCCACGTGGCCCTCAGGCCTCAAGGGAGTCTACCCCAATGCTGCCCACCCCCACCCCTCTCACGCCTTGTCCCCATCATGTACACTTAATTCCTTCTGTGATCTCTGGACTTCTTGGCAGCCCTGGGACAAAGGTTTATCCAGATAGGAAAACTGAGTCCCAGAGGAGGTAACAGACTTTTTCCCAGATACAGAGGAGATATAATTCCCGGCAGGGCCTGACCTTGTGCCCCTCACCCATCAGATACCAAATAAATGACCCTGACAGCAGCTTGGGAGTTGGCAGTCTCCTTGGGGACTCAGTTGTGGCACCAACTTGCTGGGTGGCCCTGGGCTAGTCCTTCCCTTCTCTGGGCCTCGGTTTCCCCATCTATAACACAAGAGAGGTGCCCCAGAGGGCCTAGGTGAACCCTTTCGGTTTTGGCATTCCAAGATGAGTCTCCTGACTGCTAGGCCTTGGTGTGGAAAGTGTGCTATCCACTAAGTGGAGGAGCTGCTTCCAAACCGGGTTCAAAGTAAACATTAGGAGACAAAGTAGAAAATAAGCATGCTCTACGAAGTAGCTTCAACATTTCCTTCCCTACCTCTCCAGACAGAGGCAGGCAGGCCAGGGCAGTTCCTCCCTTAGAATGCCCTCTCCTCTGAGCCCTGGCCTTGTCCAGGCCAGCATGAAAACCCCTATGCAGGGTCAACGCATCTCACAGTCCCCCAAACTGCACTCCTAGTATCTGTTGGTAGAAAACACATGTGATGCTTAAAGGTTTCAAGGAAGGATTTAGATGGTTACCTCTTTTAACCCAGAGGTGCCACATTGGATAGGCTAAACCTGCAGAAATAAAACTCCCAGAATGCAGCAAGCTCAATCTCTCTCTCCTTCTCTTATTAAGTGTGCATGTGTGAATCTGTCTCTCTACCTACATCATATATATACTTGCCAATACTCTTTGTGATAGCAAAATACCAGAAACAGGCTGACTCTTCAATCAAACAGGAACAGTTGAATCCATGATAGTACTTCTTACCATGGAAGGTTAAGTAGCCATTAACAGAAATGACACCTTGTATGTAGCGACATGGAGAGAGATCTATAATATGTTCTATTTTTTTTTCTTACTTATTTTGATCCTCCTCCCTTGGCCTCCCAAAGTGCTGGAATGATATGTGTAAGCCATCATGCCCCACTGTATGATATATTCTAAAGGAAAACAAGCAGGTTGCAGAATAAAGTATAAAGCAAAATCTCATTATGGTTAGAAGGGAAAAGGATGTCTACATGTGTTTGCATGAGCAGAGAAAAGAGTGAAAGGGTGTTCTCCAAACTGTCAGCAGTGGGACAGGAAAGGGGTAGGGTGAGTCTAACACTTCTTTCGGTTACAACTATGACATGTTACTTTTATAACTTGTAAATGTTTTCGGTTTTAGTTAATACAAATCTGCAACTATTATGCATACATTTGAAAATCTTTAGAGTATACATGAGCTTTCTGAATGTCTACTCTCCACCACATTCCACTTAGGGTTACAGTGGTCACAGTATCTCTGAGCAGGATGGGGGAAGTGATCTGCCCAACAGGAAGCACTGTTATACCGGTAGAAGCTGACTCCTTGTGAGTGAGGGGAGCCTCAAGCCCACTCCTGGCCTCATCTCTCCCTCTCTCTGGAGCACCAGTTTGATGGGCAGCTTCTTTGGCACCCAGTATGTGGTTTCTTCATGCTGGAAGACAGATCCAAGCAGCTGATCCAATCAGCCTTCTTGGAGAGGACAGAAATGAAGCCCAGAGGACAGTGACTTGCCCAAGGTCACCCATAAACCCAACCAGATGACCCGACTCTTGGCTCAATTCCTCTTATTTTTCCACATTTAAAAGGCAATCTTCAAAAAGTGTGCAGGAAGGAGAACCAGCACCCACCATCACTCCCCGAAGGCACTGCCAGGGGAGTCTCACTCTGTCGCTAGGCTGGAGAGCAGGCTGCGATCTCGGCTCACTGCAACCTCCGCCTCCCTGGTTCAAGCAATTCTCCTGCCTCAGCCTCCCGAGTAGCTGGGACTACAGGTGTACGCCACCACGCCCAGATAGTTTTTTGTATTTTAGTAGAGATGGGGTTTCACCACGTTGGCCAGGATGGTCTCGATCTCCTGACCTCATGATCTACCTGCCTCGGCCTCCCAAAGTACTAGGGTTACAGGCGTGAGCCACCGTAACTGGCCTGACGGGTTTTCTTTACGCCCATCAACTCTTTGATTCCAGGAAGACAAGCTCGTTATTGACTTGCAATTAGTATGCATGTCATTTAGGAACCTTCTTTCTCCTTAAATATTTCAGGTTGCTCTACAGTATCCACAATTTCTGCTTAATGGCTAGGAAACATTCTCTATAATGGGCATAGCAAAACTCATTTACCCAGTCCCTAATGCTGGACACTCAAGTCACTTCTAAGGTTTGTCTATTATAAACACCACTGCAAGGGACATCTTTGGGTTAGAGGAAGCTGCTGTCTCTTGCTGATTATATCCTTATGGGAAGATTCTTGGAAGGGTATTACTGGATCAGCAGGGGTGAACAGAGTAGGATTCTGGATATTTATGTGACAGAGAGTTCAACCTTGTCCGGAAGGGGCACTGAGGCCAGAGGGCCTGGGCAGATGCTGGCCTCTCTGCTTGCCTTGAGCCAGTTACTTATTCTGTCTCTCCTTAAGTTTCCTCATCTATAAAATTGAGATTGGCAATAGTGTTGATATGAGAATTAAATAAACTGAAACACATAAAGAGTTTAGAACAGAGTAAGCATTTGATATGTTAGCCACTATTCTTACCTTGCTATAATTATTATTCATTCAATAACAATTGAACACCTATTGTGTTAGGTACTATTCTAAGTACTAGTTATAATCTTGCCAAGTTGTTACTTATGAATTATTATTGCTTTCCAAAAGGGCTTTTTGTTTGTTTTGATTTTTGACACAGGGTCTCACTCTGTGGCCCAGGCTGGAGTGCAGTGGCGTGATTATGGCTCACTGCAGTCTCTACTTTCCAGGCTCAGGAGATGTTCCCAGCTCAGCCCCTGAGTAGCTGGGACTACAGGTGCATGTCACCATGCCCAGCTAATTTTCAAATTTTTTGTAGAGATGGGGGTCTCACTATATTCCCTTGACTGGTCTCAAACTCCTGGGCTCAAGTGATCTTCCCATCTCAGCTTCCCAAAGTGCTAGGATTATAGGTATGAGCCACCATGCCTGGCCCAAAGGGGCTTTGCTAATTTGCATGATCACTAGCATGTACAAAGTGCCAGTTTTGGCACTGGATATTGTTATTTTATTTTTTTGATGGAGATTCGCTCTTGTTACTCAGGCTGGAGTGCAATGGTGCAATTTCGGCTCACTGCAACCTCCGCCTCCTGGGTTCAAGCAATTCTTCTGCCTCAGCGGCCTGAGTAGCTGGGACTACAGGCATGCAACACCATGCTGTAGTTTGTATTTTTGTACTTTTAGTAGAGATGGGGTTTCTCCATGCTGGTCAGGTTGATCTTGAACTCCCAACCTCAGTTGATCCACCCGCCTCAGCCTCCCAAAGTGCTGGGATTACAGGCATGAGCCACCACAGCCAGCCGGATATTATTTTTACACTTGAATTTGCTGAGTGACCTTCGAAAAGTCACTTGCCCTTTATCTTCCAGTAAACTGAGAGAATAGGCCTGGATGCCTTCATAATCTTTTGGCTCTATGACTATGGCCCATCAGGCAACTGCCAGCAAGTTAGGTGGGAGAGGTCTGGGGAACATGAATAGTCACACTGTGCCCCCTCTACCAAATAATGATACATGGTGACACTTCACTGAATTTTCTTCACATTCATCTATTTATTATCTAGCTATCGCCTATCAATTATCTATCTATCTATCATTCATCCTCCCACTATAAGCAAGGGGCACTGGTGCCCTCTCAGCATCAATCTCTTCTATGGAGACCACCACTGTATACTGAAGGATGAAGTAGCCTTGGAGGGCAGTGGATGGTTTTTCTGGATGGCACTAAAAATTACCCACGGCTCATAGTCAGATATAGTATGCAAAACCAGCCTATGTGCTTCAACTCCAGAAAAAATAATACTATCCCAAGGTAATGGGGAAGGACTGGGGGGATGCTCGACTTCCTTTCCCATACCCCTCTGGCTATCCTGGTGATTTGGTTAAACCTGGTTCACCTACTTCCAGACACGGGACAGAGGGGGTCACAGTATTACACTATGACTTGTTCAGGACCACCCCATGAGAGTCGGGGCACAGTGTGACTCTTCAGCCCTGCCACTTGCTGGGCCAGGTGACAGAGGGGCCAAGTCACAGAGCTAAGGACATGAAGGCATCCAGGCCTATTCTCTCAGCGTACTGAGAGACAAAGGAGAAGTGACTTGTCTAAGGTCACTCAGCGAATTCAAGTCACACTAAGTGCCCCCAGTGCTGGTGAGGGCCCTGTGTACCGTTTTACACTCACCATGGCAATGGGGCGCCCAAAGTCCAGAACCCAGTTCTGCAGCGTGAAGTAGAACCAGAGGTCGAGGTGGAAGGGAGCCGCGCAGGCAGCCTCGTCAGGGCTGACAGAGCCGTGCCTGGGAAGGAACCAGACGAGAGGTCAGCTCTTTCCTCCTCTGCCACCAAGATCTTCCCCCGAGATTAGCCACAAAGAGGTCTGGGGATGTGAGGACAGGAGGAGACACACACAACTGAGTTCTAGGGATAGGGTTTTGCTGGAAATACTGGGGTCTGGGCCTGCGGTCAAGGGGAAGGTGGACTTCAGCTGCCCCGACCTTAGCTTCCCTGTGATTCAGGAAGGAAACAGCTAAACAGGTATAACTGCTGGGCTTTCTCCCCTACTGAATGATGGAGGAAATTGAGTAAGGCAAAGGATGCAATCATGGCTGAAGAGCATAAAACATGATGATGGATGACGGCAGGGACCTTGGTTGAGCACTTAGTATATTCCAGGCACTATTGTTCGCTGTTTACATGTATTATCTCATTTAATCCTCACAGAAACCTTTCGAGGTTGAAATATAACCCCCATTTTACAAGTGACAAAACTGAGGCCCAAGATGCTCAATAGCTTGCTCAAGGTCACACAGCTAAGGATTCAAACCCAAATGATTGGGCTCCTGAGCTTATACTTTTAACCTCCAGGCCATAGTTGGGTCCATCATGATTGGCCTATGGGATGGGCTTGTGACCAGAGCTGGGCCAATCAGAGCCCTCCAGTGAAATGTGCCTTAGAGAGACTGAAACAGATAGGCCCTCCTGCTCCCTTGATTCCTGCACTATGAGGTCAGGTTGGGCTGCTGGTATTCCTCTTCTCAGCAGTCTACAGTGGAACCTGGGGAGCTAGCAAAGCAAGGTGATGTGAGAGACACGGCAGGAAGGGGAGTGCTGCCATGACACATCTTTGGAGGCCTGTCCCTGTCGTGAAGCACTGGTCATCTGCTGTTCACAGATGCACTAAAGTTCCAGGACCAGGGCTCCCTGCGCTGGGAAGCTTTTCCCAATGCCCCACCAGCCGACTGCAGGGAGCACTTCAACGCCAACTCAGTGTGGCCATGATATAATGGGGATGGAATTGTACACTCCCATCTAGGCCCTTGAGAACAGGGGTGACCTTTAAGGTTCTTCCAACTCACCCACCTCCCTATCAAAGTCCAAATCCTCTTTACAGAGTCCCTGAAATTACTTGCACACCTCCAGCGACAAGCAGCCCAACACCTCCTAAGATGACTGATGTGTGAGTTTCATCGTCTCATTTGTGCCAAGAACACGCACCATGTACCACAAATCTGTATTTCTCCAGAGTTCTGAGCTCAGGCCCTGGTCCCTGCTCAGCAATTACTGGATGGTTAAAAGTCACAAGGACCAGTTACTCCTTTTCTTTTTTCTTTCTTTTTTTTTTTTTTTTTGAGACAAGAATCTCACACTGTCACCCAGGCTGGAGTGCAATGGCGCCATCTCGGCTCATTGCAACCCTTGAGAACGGGTGACCTTTAAGGTTCTCCCAAGGTTCAAGTGATTCTCCTGCCTCAGCCTCCCGAGTAGCTGAAATTACAGGCATCCACTACCACGTCTGGCTAATTTTTTGTATTTTTAGTAGAGACAGGGTTTCACTATGTTGGCCAGGCTGGTCTACTCCTGACCTCGTGATCCGCCCACCTCGGCCTCCCAAAGCGCTGGGATTACAGGCGTGAGCCACCGTGCCGGGCTCTAGTTACTCCTTTTCTAGTGGCAAATATCAGCTTAGAGGCACTGCAAAGACTGTCTTCTGCCAATACTGCTGTTGCTTCCATGCTTTTCCGGGATCCCTTCCTGCCAGTTCCAAGGATGATCCATACTGGCTGGTAGAGTACTGCCACACAGGGAGGCAAGCTCTCGAGGGAATCTCATTTTCTGGTGTCAGGCAAGATAGGTTGGGTAGGCCTTCCCTAGGTCAACTAAGTCTTCCTGTCCCCTCTATTCAGTACCCCCCCACCCCCTTATTGAACACCAACTGTGTGCAATGCTAGGACTTTACCTGCACTATCTCATCTAATTCGTGCATCTGCTTCACAGATGAGGATACTGAGGCTTAGAGGGATTAGGTGCTCTTATGTTGCCCACATTGGCCTTGAACATATAGCCTCGCCTCCTCAAGCGCCAGGACAACTGGCCTGAGCCACCGCGGCTTCCGGGATTAGGTGCTAAAGCCACCCATGTAGTAAGGAGCTCTGGTGACAATTCCTTTTGTCAGGCTATTTCCTGCCCCCTGCTGCTGCTTCTGGTAAGACATGGTATTTCCTTGGCCACAGTAAGGGACAGTGACCTAGGTTGGCCCAATGGGACTTTTCTAACTGAAGATGGGAAAAAGAGCACCTTCCTTAATGGCACTGGGTTCTAAGAGTGCAAGCCCAGAACTGCCTATAGCCAAGGTTCCACCCTCAGAGACGGCTAGGTAAGAATGAAGTAGCCTTGCAGAGAAGATCAGGGAAAGGGGGTGAAAAAGCGCTGGCACTGTTCAGTGTTCCCAGTTTGTGATCTGGCCATATGAGCCAACACACTCCTTTTTGCTAAGGATGGTGGAGTTCACACTGGCTTTCTGTCAATTGCAGCCCAGTCATCCTGAAGAACACACACAATTCAAACCTGGGTTTATATTAATTCAAGACCTGTGCTCTTAACAGCTTGCTATTTTGTTTTTTGTTGTTTTTTTAGAGACAGGGTCACCCAGGCTGGAGTGCAGTGGCCTGATCACAGCTCACTGCAGCCTTGACCTCCCAGGCTCAAGCAATCCTCCCACCTCAGTCTCCTGGGTAGCTGGGACTACAGGTACATGCCACTATGCCTGGCTAATTTTTTTTTTTTTTTTTAGAAATGGGGTCTTACAATGTTTACCAGGCTGGCCTCAAATTCCTGGGCTCAAGTAATCAATCCATCTCAGCCATCCAAAGTGCTGGGATTACAGCTGTGAGCCTGGGTGCCTGGCTAACAGCTTGCTATTCTGTTTTTGATTACTAGGCTTATCAGGAGATCAAGTTAGAAAGGGATCAACATGGCCTAGAGCAATACACAAAGCTTGCATAAGGGAAGGGAGCCTCAAGACACAGATGGACAGATCTAACTAGACAGAAAAGCAGGAGAGCAGGGTAAAGGCCTGGAGGTGGAAGTGAAGAAGGTGCTGCATGGAGCTGAGATGCCTGGCTTACTGGAGCCAGATAAAGAGAAGGGAGGGGCGGCTGGATCTTCAGGCTGGACAGGTATTCAGTAACCGCGAGGACTGCGCAGTGGTCTGAGACGAGTGACCGATACAGAGGCCTACCCAGCTCCTTCCTCAGTGACCATCAGAGTGAGGCCTCAAAAAGCAGGCAGTGACAACCTATAGGCCCAAAGAACTTGGGTGGAGAAGGAGACAACAGCCTTCATTCAGTGTCTTGCTCTGATACCAACAAACTGGGCAAAAAGTGGGATGTTCTCTATAAGAAATAAAGGGATTTTGAAAGCCTGAACACTTAGATGCGTGTATCTGGAAGTTATGGGTATCTAGCATATACTAGAGGCCCAGTGATTATCTCCTCCTCCACCTCAGGAAGCACCTTGGTCAATGAGAATCCCTGCATTAGCACAGCCTAACTTAGTAGGACAGGCCAAAAAAAAAAAAAAAAAAAAAAAAGGGAGGGGGGCTGGGGCCAGTGGCTCATGCCTGTAATCTCAGCACTTTGGGAGGCCAAGGAGGGCAGATCACCTGAGGTCAGGAGTTCGAGACTAGCCTGGCCAACATAGTGTCTGTTATATATAAACATATAAAATTAGCCAGGCATGGTGGCATGCCCCTGTAATCCCAGCTACTTGGGAGGCTGAAGCAAGAGAACCACTTGAACCCGGGAGGCGGAGGTTGCAGGGAGCCGAGATCGCGCCATTGCACTCCAGCCTGGGCGACAAGAGTAAAACTCTGTCTCAAAAACAAAACAAAACAAAACAAAACAAAAAACCCATCTCTAAAAAATAAAAATGAACTGGGTATGGTGGCACACATCCGTAGTTCCAGCTCCTCAGCAGGCTGAGGCAGGACGATCACTTAAGCCTAGGAGGTTGAGGCTTCAGTGAGCTGCGACCGCGCCACAGCACTTTAGCCTGGGTGACAGAGTAACACTCTTATCGCCAAAACAACGCAGGCGCACAGGGCAGATACTCAGCACCCAGCTTGCAAATCAAGATTAGACCGGGTGCAGTGGCTCATGCCTGTAATCCCAGCACTTTGGGAGGCTGAGGTGGGCAGATCACATGAGGCCAGGAATTCAAGAGCAGCCTGACCAATATGACGAAACCTCATCTCTACTAAAGAAACAAAAACTAGCCCAGAGTGGTAGTGCACACCTATAATCCCAGCTGCTGGGGAGGCTGAGGCATGAGAATCACTTGAACCCCGGAGGCAGAGGTTGCAGTGAGCCCAGACAGCATCACTATACTGCCTGAGCAACACACCAGGACTCTGTCTAAAAAAAAAAAAAAAAAAAAAAAAAGATTGATGAGCGCCTGCCTGGTTTTCTTCGCTTGGAACTCTGCCCATGGGAGGCAGATCATGGAATGGTAAAGGCATCCTCTCCCCCACCTCCTTTCCTGAGGATGAGCAACCTCAAGCCTGTCCCAAGTTCCTGGCTCCACAGACTTTGCACATGGAGCCCCCAGCCTGTGCCAGCCCTAGGTGTCAATCACTAGCAAATGCTGCTAGAACAATGGGGATGGCACAATGGCAGGTAACCCGAAACAAGGTTATTAGACTCTTCTCTCCTTCCAAGCTTTACAAGTCTACCTATGGTGACAGTGACACCACGACAGTTGTGGAGTGCATGCCACACACTTAAAATACTCCAGGCAGCCAGCAGCATCTGCAGGGCTGTCTGGCAGAAAAGGAAGGGGGTTCATCCTGAAGAAATCAAGCAATGACCCACAAATGGGGAACTGCAGAGAGACTAATTTTGGTTCTATTTAAAGAACGGTGAAATAGAAGACAATGAAAAGCTTGAACAGAAAAAAACTGAGGAAATGAAGGCAAATAATGAGAGCATAAAGAAAGACGACCAGAAACTCCAAGAAAAACAAAAGCAACATAAGAAAGCAAATGTAACTGGTAGCATTATTTGGCTCTGTTGGAACAATATTTATTAAATACATAGCTCAAATAATGTACACATTCTATATTTTCAATGTGTAGAGTCAATTCACAGATAATACATGGAAGATAATTATGATTTTAAAGTAGCAGCTAAATATAGTCTACTTTGATAACATGAAAACAGAAGACAGAAATTGCAGGAAATGGTGAGGAAAGCTAAAGTTTAGGGTAGGGGACTAATATCCTCTTTTTTATTTTTTGAGACAAGGTCTTGCTCTGTTGTCCAGGCTGGACTGCAGTGGCACAGTCCTAGTTCCTTGCAGCCTTGACCTCCCAGCCTCAAGTGATCCTCCCATCTCAGCCTCCTGAGTGGCTAGGACCACAGAATGACATATGCTGCCATGCATGGCTAATTTTAAAATTTTTTTCTTTTTCCTAAAGGAATCAAAGGCTGGGCACAGTGGCTCACACATGCAATCCCAGCACTTTGGGAGGCCGAGGTGGGTGGATTACCTGAGGTCAGGACTTCGAGATCAGCCTGGCCAACATGGTGAAACCTCATCTCCACTAAAAATACAAAATTAGCTGGGTGTGGTAGTAGGTGCCTGTAATCCCAGCTACTCAAGAGGCTGAGGCAGAATTGCTTAAACTGGAAAGGTGGAGGCTGCAGTGAGCCGAGATCGCACCACTGTACTCCAGCCTGGGTGACGAGTAAAACTCCGTCTCAAAAAAATAAATAAAAAATAAAATAAAATAAAATTGATAAGCCAAGAAATAGCAGTTGGGTGTAGTTTTTTTTTTAGAGGGCAGACTTTGGAGACTGTCTGGGTTCATATCCCAGCTCTGCCCCTGATGAGATCTTGAGCAAGTTACTTTACTTCTTGGGCCTCAATGTCTTCATCTGTAAAATGGAAGGGTTGTGGTTTAACTAACAGATGCAAAAACTTAGAGCAGGGCCTGATCCACAGAAAGTGCTACATAGTGTTTGTGATTATTATAAGCCTATTATTTGGAAATATGAATTTGACTCTGGTAAAAGAGCTAAAAGAAGTTAAAGTGATTGTCTCTGGTGCCAGGGAAAGGTGGAACAGGGATTGGCAGAAAAGGAAGGCGTTCCTGGGGGGTTGCTTTTTAAAACTTGAAGCTTTTGTTATTTGATTTATCATGGGCATTAATTATAATGCTTTCTTTTCTTCTCTCTCTCTCTCTTTTTTCTTTTTTGAGACATAGTCTCACTCTGTCATCCAGGCTATAGTACAGTGGCACGGTCTCAGCTCACTGCAACCTCCATCTGCCGGGCTTAAGCAATTCTGGTGCCTCAGCCTCCTGAGTAGCTGGGATTACAGGGGTGGGCCACCACACCCATATAATTTTTATATTTTTTAGTAGGAACGGGGATTCTCGATGTTGCTCAGGCTGGTCTCGAACTCCTGGACTCAATTAATCCACCCACCTTGGCCTCCCGAAGTGCTGGGATTACAGGCATGAGCCATGGCATCTGGCCTAATTAAATACTTTCATTATAATACAAAAACTGGCAACAAAGCAGGTGGAAGCTGGAATGGGTTACCTTAAGAGGCAGTGAGCAAAGCACAGATGCAGCAGAGGAAATCCAAGCATCCTAGGAACTGGACAGGATGATTCTGCCCACTGTTTTGAGCAGCAATGATACCGCAAATGGGCTGAGGCCATGCTGTGGGGGGCAGACTCCACCCCTCATCCAAGTCGTACCACAAACTTCCTCACCTGGACTCTGTGCGTGCCAGGGCTCAGAAACTTCCCACGACTCCCCAGTACCTATGGGATAAAGACCGTGTCCTTAACCTGTCACCTAGGAAAGGAACTAGGGTGAGACAAGTGAGGCCCCCAGGGCCCAATATTAGAGGCGGCACTCATTGTCAGGGCTGTGCACCCATCCCCAGCACAAGTGCACTCTAGGCCTCACTCCAGTCCTAGACTTGCTGCAATTAAAGGTCCTTCACAATCAGTCTGTATCCTCTTGTTACTTTCTTTTACAGCTGGAAAGTTCCAGCACCACTAAACTTGACCTGGGCCAACTTGACCTTTCTCCACTGTTTCCCTGTCTGGATGGAAAGCTTGTCTTCCCTGGGTCCTTTACCGAATCCTCTTGAGATTCAGCTCAAGTGCCACTTCCTCCATGAAGCCCTCCAAGATGACCTCTCACCCTCACTTGGGCTCTGTCTCTCCTGGTCCCTACTGGACGGTAAGTCTCTCCTACCTTCATCCTGCCCACCCCCTTAGTGCCTGGCACAGCGCTGGGCACACCACAGGCACTTAAAGAATGCCTACTGAATGCAGTGAATGTTTCTTATCAGTAAAACCGGACGAAAGTAGAATGGAGCTCTCATGCCAACCAGATAAACCAAAAACGTCGCCCCTTTGGTGAGAAGGGCTCCTCATTCATTCTCTGGACAGGAGCTTCCACCCTTCTCCACTGTCTCTTCCATTACATTAGCACTTTCTTGGGTGCCCCAGGTAAAGCAGAGAGCCTCCTAATTAACGGCAGAATCAGGTCCTACTCAGGGCTGGGGACACCCCGAGAACGCGGAGGCGGCACCAGAATCTGCGGATAAGTTGGGGGCCCGAGTGACTAGGGGTGTGTGTGTGTCCCCAGCCCCCTGGAGAGCTCTCCCAACACAGCAGCTGTCCCGGCGCCCGCCCGGGTCGCAGGGGAGCGCGGGAAGGGAGGAAACCCCCAAACTCCGGGCAGGGGGCTCCTGCCACCCTAGTGACGGCAAAGCGGGGAGGCCGAGCCTCGCTGGGTCCCGGGGTCCCCAGGCAGAGACAGGAACACGGGAGCGCCGCCGCCAGGGTAGCGCGCCTCCAAGACCCCCGCGCTCCGCTCCAGTCCAGCCTGGGCCGCACACGAGGTTCCGGCCCCGCCGGCCTCGTAGCGTCACGTGGCGAGGCCCCGGCCCCGGTGCCCAGGCTTCGAGCCCGCCGCTCCCCCCGGCCGGTACGCGCCCACCTGGCCTGCAGGAAAGAGGCGCCCAGCTGCGCGCCTGGGCTGCCAGCCGCTCCCGGGTGCTGCCGCCTCCGCGCCGCCTCCATGGCTGCCCTGCAGGCTCCTCGGCCCTGGCTTCCAGAGGAAGAGACCTGCTCGGCTTAGCTGCCCTGGCGGAGGCCGCTGTAAATTCCCAGCGCGGGGCGGGCCGGCGGGAGAGCGCGGCCCCTGGGAGGAGAGGGCGGGGCTGAGGGCCCGGGGCGGGGCAGAGGGAGGCGGGGCGGGCTCCGCGAGGGAAGGGCCGGGCACTGCGGGTGTGGCCTCCTCGCGGGGCGGGGGCTGCTGACCGGTCTGGGCTGCGCGCGTGACCACCAGCGGCCTGGGATGTGCTGGGGCTCCCCTGCCTGCCCAGACGGGAATCTCTGCCTAGGCTGGCTGAGTCCGGGGTGTTGGGTTGGGGCAGCGTAGGGACCTGGAGATAGACTAAGATGACTCAAATGCGCCCCCCGGGCACAAGGCAGTGTGGCATTTCCCTTGTTCTTGAGGGCGGAGGAGAGGAGGCCGAACTGGATACCTGCACGTGTAGCGCCCGCGTGGTGCAGCACGTGGGTTGCAGATGTTCTAATGAGGGGCCTGGGTTGCTGGCGGTGACAGTGGGAAAGAGCGAGTGTGTGACATCTAGAGTCGTGTGGGAGGTACAGTGACTACGTCCCTGGATGTGAGGGGTGGGGGGAGAAGAGTTGAGGCAGTGGCCGGGTTCTGCCCCTGGGTGGATAGTGGAGGCACCCTCTGGGGAAGTGGGTTGGAGCAGATTTTGCTAAAGAAAGATTCATCCTTGGACGCATTAAGCTTAAGGTTGATCAGGAAGGCTGTTAGACCCGTGGTCTGAAGCTCAGGTGAGACCTGGGAGCCCAGTGGACAGGCTTGTGAGTCACGGGAACATACATGACAGACAACCTAAGGGGACAGTGTCCCCAAGTGAAAAACAGAACCAAGGGTCAAACCTGAGAACAGCCTGCAGAGCAGATTGCCAGGGCTTGATTAGTGGTGCCACTTTGAACTAGCTGTGATGCAGGCAAATGGCTCAACCCCTCTCAGCCTCAGTTTACTCGTCAGTAACCAGAAGATGCCTATTGCATCTACCACATTGGGGTTGTGATGACTAAATGAAGTAATGCTCCCAAAACCCTTAGCAGAAAACCCTGCACTGGTGGACTAGTTATTTACAATAGGCCCTCTTGGGACCTGAGATTTCCCCTCCACAGAAATATTACCTCCCACACGACTCTCGATGTCACAGACTCTCTCCTTTCCACGGTCACTGTCAGCAGCCCAGACCCCTCACTAGAACAACTGCAATCACCCCCCAATCTCCCCCACAACCCCATGCTATGCCACACCACACTACACGTGTAGGCCTTCAGACCTGCCTTCTCTCACCCAGCCCTCAAGCCGCTGCAGAAGCAATGTGTCTCATGGAAGGGATGTGCCTCAGATGCAAATGCAATGTGCCATTCATTCCCTTGCCCCGTATCCTTGGTCTGCTTCCCAGACCATGAGGGGTCTCAGCTATGCCTATTTCCATTCGATTTTCTTTCCTGTCTTTCTTCTTGGGAGAGTTTTATTGGGTTTATTTCTTTCCCCTTTGGTCAGAACCTGCATGTCCTTTCTTGGCTGTGGGAGGCTGGGGCTGCCTGCCTGGGAGTCATTTTCCGTCAGCCCCATCCTGGGCTCTAGGAGCCCACAGGCCATACCTCAGTCCCCATCCTGGCCTCCTGAAGGACACATTTGCTATAAAGCTTTCTTCTCTCATTTGACCCATACCAGGTCATAAGGAGAGCAGGTGATGTCTCTGTTTTGCAGCAGAGAATACCTAGGCCCTGAACTGGAGTAGTGTGCCCAAGGTCAGCTAAGGACAGCACTCAGACTGGGACCCAGATTTAATTCTGGTGAATCTGATCTACACATCGATCTTAGTATACACTAGAGAAGGATTGAGGTTTTCCACTCTGACCCCAATTTCTTATCCTCTGCAGGCTTTGCAAGCCTGCTGGGCTCCAGAGGGAGGGGCATGAAGTGCCCATGATGTCATCATCGATTTAATAACACTCAGAGGTGGGCTTCCAGCCATCAGAGGATGAGGCTATGTGGAGGGAGCCTCTCTAGCTCATTTAATCCTCCAATCCCTTAAATACTAACACATCTGTCTTCTGTCTGGAGCCCACGGCTGCCGCCTGAGTGGAGGGGAGTCCAACTTGGCAGATGGCCAGGCCTTTCTGAATGAACAAGATGAGAATTCTCCCTGTCTGGTGGGATTATCAGCCCCCTCTCTTTCCCATCCCAGTAGGACACTTTAAAAACGCCATCTTGGTGGCCGGGCACGGTGGCTCATGCCTGTAATCCCAGCACTTTGGGAGGCCGAGGCAGGTGAACCACCTGAGATCAGGAGTTCGAGACCAGCCTGACCAACATGGAGAAACCCCATCTCTACTAAAAATACAAAATCAGCCAGGTGTGGTGGCGCATGCCTGTAATCCTAGCTACTCAGGAGGCTGAGGCAGGAGAATTGCTTGAACCTAGGAGGCAGAGGTTGTGGTGAGCCTAGATCATGCCATTGCACTCCAGGCTAGGCAACAAGAGCAAAACTCCGTCTCAAAACAAAACAAAACAAAACAAAAAACAAAAAACACAAAAACCCGACACCACCTTCATTAACTCTGAAGTTGCATGGAAATTTGAGTAAGGAGGATAGAGTAAAGCTGAGGGTTACACATTTTCAGGATATTGTTTGTGATTGAGAACATGGGCCCTGCACATCAGAAGGGAGTCTAGTCTCAGCTTTCTGAGCTTCAATTTCAGTGACCCGCATCAAGAAATCTCTCAGCTGAGAAGGTCCTTTGGTATTATGCAACTCAGTGGTTTTGACTTCTTTTAGTAGAGGTTCCCACTACTTTTCAATTGTAGCTGTATCGGATACTTTTAAATGTACGGCCTAAGATCTGTTAGACACACCAGTCTTCCAGGTCCTTGCCACGTGTTTTATCTGGCTGCTGTGACAACTGACTTCACCCAGGCACAAGTCAACTGCACCTCCTCACCCCTTAGCCCACACCCTTGGCCTCAGAAGTGCACGAGTGTTAGACACTCCATGGAGTGAACGTTGACCAGCAAGAGACAGGGATTGGCAAACAGATTTTTCTCTCTTCCTCCTTCTGGACAGACTGACCTAAGTTCTGAGTTCTCACAACCACTTTAAAGAAGGTCCTGGGTCAGGCGTAGTGGCTCACACTGTAATCCCAGCATGTTGGGAGGCCGAGGTGGGTGAACCACTTGAGGTCAGGAGTTTGAGACCAGCCTGACCAACATGACGAAACCCTGTCTCTACTAAAAATATAAAAATTAGCTGGGTATGGTGGGTGCGTGCCTGTAATCCCAGCTACTTGGAAGGCTGAGGCAGGAGAAATTGCATGAACCTAGGAGGTGGAGGTTGCAGTGAGCCAAGATTGCGCCGCTGCACTCCAGCCTGGGCAACAGAGCAAGACTCCAACTCAAAAAAAAATAAAGAAAGAAAGAAGGTCCTGTAAGGTCTAGCATCCGTCTGGATGGAGTGGTGGACAGCTCAGCGACGCATCTCCTGTGTGCCCTCCCTCCCCCTCTGTCTCACTCCCCTTTGTCCCCACTTCCCCTTCCCAGACACTGCACTCCCCCTACACAGTGTTAGCATACACTGTGGCCTGCTCTGCTTCTTTGGAAACCTGGGCTAAGACAAAGATCTCTCCAGGGTGCTCAGTGTATGAAACACCTGCAAGGGGCTGCCCTGAGTGAAGGGAAATGGGGCCTCAGATGCCATCGCTTCTCCCCTTATGGTTCCAAGGCCATGGGCAAGGTGACTCCAAAGAGCTCTCTGGAAAGCCTGTTTTCTGGCCTAATTCCATCATTCTGCAGCTGAAGAAAATGAAGCCTAAAGCCACACAGCGAGCTAGAAGCCAAGCCAGGCCAGAACGCAGTCTCTACTCCTAATCCAGTACCCTTTCTACCCAGTTTATTAAGAGCATTTGAAAATTTTTCTTTCCCCAAAACATCTTCCCACACTGGCCTGCCACCAGAAGGCTTTGAAGGCCCCTGCTAGACTGCAGCTACGGTCTGAGAGGCATGACACACAGACTCCTGGATCCGGAGGCTGGGACTCTGGAAGGCAGAGAGGAAGTGGGACAGGGAAGGCTCAGTTACTCTGGAGAGAGGTGGCCAGGAGGGGCCTGACTAGGGATCTCCATGTGTGAGTGACAGGACTGTGCGTGATGAGAAGGCTGCACAGGGAAAGACAGCAGGGGACTGGGGCACTGAGGAAGATGGGACCACAGAAAGAGATGGAGACTGTCTTTCTGTGTCAACTGGTATTGTCTGCAGGACATGCCCTGTCAGGCTGAAGAAGCTAGGAGGGTGACCAAAAGCCACACTGTGGGGAGAGAAAAGAAAGTATTTGCCCAAGATTGCTTTTTTTTTTTTTTTTTTTTTTTTTTTTTGGTACTGGGTTTGGGGGGGTGTATTTTTGTTTGCTGGGGGGTGGATTTTTTGGTGTTGACCGGTGTGGGCGCTTTTGCACTCCCGGGGGTTAAAAATCAAAAAAATTTTTTATAAAAAAAAAAAAAAAAAAAAAAAAAAAAAGCAAT